>OZ026626.1:16624551-16705561 GCA_964020975.1 Hermodice carunculata | reverse complement strand
TTTCGGGAATAAAGCAAATAGTCCCCCTAAGATTTAATTGAGTCCTGCTCTTCCCTGAAGGTTGACAGTCAACAGAACTATATTTCCAGGATGATGAAGGGTTGACTGTTTCCTGACAATGTAGGGATAATATTTTTTCAATATAGAAGATCAGAACACATAAATATTTTACGCGTCCCCTCGCAGTGTTCCAGTTTCAAAAATAAAACGAAAGCCATGTAGGCTCCTTTTCTTCTCTTGCTCTAAATTCAAGTGACTGACAAGCTAGAAGCACCAAAATGTATCAGGCCTGCATTGTCTATTTTTATTTTTGGCACAAGGGATCAAACTGAGTTTCTAGTGAATGGGCCTAATGGTCTGGAAACCTAAAGTCTCCAGCTAATGAACATCAACTTGAAGGTTGAGAGGACTGCTTTAAAAGCTCCAGTTCCCTTTTTACGGGTGGCTGTCAGTCTCAAGTCAGAATTGAAATTTGTTGCTTCTAATTGGTGTCTTTTTTTTTGTCATTGCTTGTTTGTAATCCGTGAATATGGTTTATATTTTTCTGAACTATTTGCTGAATTGCCACCAGTCATAAGAAGAACACATTTGCCCTCGCTTATTAAAGAGATTTTTCCTTTTTTTGCTGCAGTTCATGACCGTTGAATGTGGCGACGCATCCGTAGTCAGCATAACCTGTTGCTTACATTTAACGAAGTATAAGATTTATATTGTGCGAATATATCTAGGCACACAGGGAAATTTCGTATCCCGCAAAAATTATGCTTTTAGATTTTACGTTTACAATCGATGTGATTTTGTGATGTAGGGTAATATCGATTTGGAATTAACTTTCAATGTTAAAAAGACATAGATATGTAATTATATGTACTTTTGTGACAGATTCGTACAGACAATTGCCCAATAGAAGTAATGGAATTTCACAAAACTGGAAAAAATTTCGGCATTTGATGCCGAACTAGGATGGTTGTCCCATGGACTGTCAACATGCTAGCCATTGTGTTCACGTGATGTTGTACAGTACATTCAAATTGGTTATGAAAGTGGAAAACAAACCTTCCATTTGATTTTTATTTATACAGGTAATAAAAATGCTTCTGTTGATGCTTACCATCTTTTTTCTGTCTTGGACCCCTAACATTGTATACTCGTTCCTGCGTTCGTATGTAACGGTAGCAAAGGGGAATTATCATTATCCACTGAGCTATCTACCAGAGGACAGACATCTGACAAGGACATTTATCTTGTTATCACTGAGTAACAGTTCCATCAATCCTATTATATATGCTTTTGCCTCCAGGTAAGTAAATATTATTTTAAAGTTGATAATATTTTTAACGTTTGTTTAAAGGCTTTAACCACATTTTCTGCACATAAATCACTGTGCTTGCATACCAGGATTCATATACGCGAAGCAGGAATGATCAAATTGAATTGAATGTGTTATGATATGCCCGAATTTTGATGTTGCTTCCAAATGCCATGATCCTGAAGTTTTATTGGCACGCTGTTACCTAAATGGTCATTGGGCATAGTGATCATTAACTGAACGGCAAGCCGTAAATTTCTCTACAGTTCCGAATAGCAAAGAAGGAAACAATGTGTAACTACTATATGCACAAATCCTACTAAATAATGATAAGCTTATTTTTTTTTTTCATTTAGATAAATTGTGAAGCAAAGTAGTAAACAATCAAACGATCTACCTCTTGACCTTACACAAATTTCCCCCAACAATATTGAATAGGGAGTTGAAACTGTAAGATAATTATTCTGGCAATAAATAATATACATTTCTCTGCTGGAATAAAATTATCAAGCTCAGATGAAATATGATATGAAAATGCTCATTCGTTAATACCTGTTATGTACTTGAGATATATTTTGTATGGTTTAATGCTTCAAAAATTACACCATAAGACACACAAATCTTTGTTCCTCATGTCTCAACTGTGGTACAGTGTAGACGCATCTATGATATTAAAATTGACACGGTGGATGAACACAATAGAGTAAAGTAGACGTTAAGGCGATCACATTCAAGTTACAGCATTGGAAAATGAAAGAGATCCTACGTTAACTTACTAACTCTGGGATTAGCTCATAGGCTTAAACACAAGAACAGCTGAGCATATGTCAGTATTTGCGTGTACAAGACATTGGACAGTTGTCTGTCACCCTACGATATTCAGCATCAGATAAAGAGCTTCAATTGTAGCTGATCAATCATCCAGATGTAGGTCAACCGTTTGAATAGCCTTGTGAACGCAAGTCTTCTTTTCAGACGTAAGATAACTGCTGCTTTCTCGAGATTAGTGTGGGACTATGAAAAGGCCGATTTTGACACCTTCAGAGAAGAATTAGTGCCATGCAATTGGGACGCCTGCTTTGACTCCGACGACATTGATATAACCTGTGACAAATGCTCAAATACCTTCCTTTCAGCAGCTAAGGACTGCATACCCTGTCGCACTGTAATCATACGTCCAGGAGACGCGCCCTGGTACACGTCAGCCCTCCGCACCACCAAGCGAAAGGTAGAGCGTATTTATAAGCGTGCCAAACTCAAACCGCAACTCTGGTCATACTTTAGGCAACTGAGAAATAAATATATTGAAGATTTGAGACTCGCTGAAGAACACTATTACGAGCGCCTGGGAGATTCTATTGACAATGTAAACAAAAGAGGGAAAAGTTGGTGGCGTACAGTTAAATTCCTTTTACACAAAAATGAGACGCCTGATATCCCAGCACTGCTCCATGAAAATAAAACGTTTACTGACAACAAAGCTAAAGCCCAAATTCTAAACGATTTCTTTCTTGACCAAAACAAAGTCAATGATACAAATTTTACGCCCCCCCCCCCACGTGCCAAGCAAATAATCCGGTTACATTTAAAACTATTTCAGTGAGTAACAACGACGTGTTTTGGTTTCTGAAAACTTTGGATATTTCAAAAGCCAATGGTCCAGATGGCATAAGTGCACGCATTTAACATTTCTTTGATTAACAGTAAATTCCCAGGAGAATAGAAGAAGGCTAATGTAGTCCCAATTTTTAAAAAGGGATCAACGAACCACTGTAATATCATTATTAAGTTGCGTAAACATAGTTTTCGAGAGAGTAGTATTTAAATACGTATTTAACTTTTTCCAAGACAACATGGCCATATCGGAATCACAGTCCGGATTTATACCGGGTGACAGTGCTGTCAATCAACTTGTATTTTTGTATCATCATTTTTGTGAAGCAGTAGATTTTCAGAAAGATGTGAGGGTTATATTTTGTGATAGAACGAAAGCTTTTGATGGCGTCTTTTACCCGGGACTTATACATAAATTAGAAAAAGCGGGAATAAGCGGCACACTGCTGCAGTGGTTCGGTGATTACCTAGGCGGACGTGAGCAAAGAGTTGTTGTCCAGGGTGCGACTTGGCTTTGGGGACAAGTCAAAGCAGGCGTCCCCCAAGGTTCTGTATTAGGACCACCTCTGTTCCTGATATATATAAATGCTATAGTAAATATAGTTCATTCATCCATTCGACTCTTGCCGATGACACAAGTCTGTTCATCAAAGTGGATGACGCCTTTGCTGCGACCAATGCTCTCAATACTGACTTGCAGGCAGTTGAGTGTTGGTCGCTGCAATGACTTGTTTCATTCAATCCTGCGAAATCTACCAGTATGGTCATCTCCAAGAAGAAGAATCCTTTAAATTACCCCGATTTAGTTTTTATGAATGAAAATCTTCCCGAAATTTCTGATCACAAACATTCAGGCTTAACAATTCGCAGTGATCTATCCTGGTCTAACCATATCAGAAATATAACAACCAACGGAATGAAAATGGTGAATATTCTTAAATATCTGCAGTTTCTTATCAATAGTAAATCCTTAGAAATTCTTTATCTCTCATTTATCAGACCTCTCTTGGAGTATGGGTCAGTGGTATGGGACAACTGCACGCTGCAAGTGTCTCAACAACTTGAAAACATCCAATTGGCAGAAGCCAGAGTTATTAGTGGGGCCACTTCTAGGACTAGTCATGATTTAATTTATGGAGAAAGAGGCTTTGAAACATTATCTCGGCACCATGAAAAAAGCAAGCTGATCTGATTTTACAAGATCATGCACGGTGTAGCTCCTTCATGCTTATACAATCTCATTCCTAACCTGGTCAATGAAAAAAACCGGTACAATGTCAGATCTGGTACGAATCTCTCTGCTTTCGATCACGAACAAACCGATTTAACACTTCTTTCTTCCCATCGGTTGTACGATTGTGGAAAAACTTGCCTACTGATGTGCGTAATTCCGAAGACCTTCCATCTTTTAAGAAAAAAATAGACCAAAGGAAAAAAGGTGCAAACAAGCTATACTACAGAGGTGACAGAAGTCTTGCTGTTTCCACGCACAGTTACGTATGGGATGCAACAAGCTAAACTCACATCTGTTCAAAAAGGGTCTGATAGACTCCCCTCACTCAGATCTGTTCAAAAAGGGTCTGATAGACTCCCCTCAGTGTGCCTGTGGAAACGGAAATGAAGATGTTTTTCATTATTGTTGCGAGTGTCCTTTTTATACAACTCAGAGAAATACTCTTCAGAACCAAATTATGTCCTTTGCACCATTTACGGTTTCAACTCTATTATATGGCTCCAAAACATGTACCTCCAAGCAAAATGAAATTATTTTTGACGCAGTCTATAACTTTATCCAAAAAACAGGCAGACTGGGAGCTGTGACGTAGTTCATACTATGGTCAAAATCTTGAAACCAGAACTGTATCATCTGTGTATAAAGTTAAGCGAAGGCGGACTTCATCTCCCTACCCTCTATCTGTGACATCTTGTGTCGTTCCACTTATGCTCGTGTGGCGCCGCCACTCTACCTGTCCTCGTCATGTGGCGTTTTTTCTTATGGTGAATTGTCTCTGAACCTGTGATACGTAACACCTCTTCTTTAACCTTTTTCATGTGCAAGAGGGATTTATATAGGGCTTTGCCCTGTTTCCCAATTGTATCCTTAAAGAAATAAAGATATGTTTAAACCAACCGTTTGAATACAGCTATATCCTTCAACTCACCCCTAATATAAATCAATAAAAAGTTCTGCGGTGTCAGTTTTATCAGGGAAAAAAAAAAACACAAAAAGGACCAGTGTAGCTCTTTGAAGCGGGTAATATTAGTTCTATGTTTGGCGGTTTTTATTATTTTGTTTGTCTGTTTCGAATATTTCACCTTCAGTTTACAATAACATCGGTAAAGGAGTGAGTTGTATTCAAGCTTAAATAAGATAAATGGACATTTCAGATCACACTTTCCATCTACATGAAATATATTTCAACTAATACTAGTGTGGCAAGTCAAGTCTTGTTTCCTCTGACAAGATCAGTGACACTAAAAGTAGCCGGGAACTACAATACATATCTATGTTCAATGGACTTAGCGTTATGTAAGAATCGAAAATAACTTTGCACGGAGAACATTTGTAGCATTTAATTGTTCATGCTTAATGTTTATCAGGTTTTCGTCCACCATAAGGATAATCTTAAACCAAAAAATATGTGCTTTCTTAACAGGAAGATACAGCACTGTTTCTTTGGGGCTTCCAGCTTTATATATTTTAGGGAGTGAAAGGCACTAAAGACGTTAGATGTGGATGATAAACCCTCGAGTGAGAGGGAAAGTATGAAAGGCTTGCTTATCCGTTGATGATTTTTTTCGTGATTTATTTCTTTGTTTGTTTGTCTGTATCTCTTATTTATTTTTATTGATTCCGCCTGACATGGTTTATACTGTTCTAAGAAGCATGCATAATTTTAATTGCATGTGTGCATGCGTGTATGCTTATTTTTACAAGTACCTTAATGATGTGTACAGCAATAAATACCAAATTAGGTGAAAGATAACTTGAAGACAACAAATTTCAGGAAATGCAATACAGAGATCTAACCCGTATTTATTTTTCGAACCATGGACAGGCAAATTCGAACAAGATATAGGGAAATTCTTAGGTTGGGATCCCGGAAAAAGAACACAGAAAAACAGACAAAGACAACAAAAACAGCAACAACTACCCACAGCATCTTCTCAAATATGCCATGAGCATACTCATCAAGGAAGCTACATGCTGATAGAATGTTTGAGCTGTATGAAACTGAAGTGAAGAGAAATAATTGTAATGTGCAAAGCAACATGCTTGACGCCGAGCCAATAGCATCACTGCTGTTTCAGTTCTACATTGCAAGCATCAGCTCGTCTGCTCATAGGAACCTGCCTTGGACGTATGATATTTCTGAGTAGCTGCAGTTTCCAACCATTTGCGTTAATCATATGACCACATGCAGTATCAAATAGTTGTTCTTATGGCTCAAACAGGTTCATTGCTACAACAACATACGCTCGCATTATGTATCAGTTTCAAACTTATAATACACTCTTTGATTGGCTGGTAGTAGCTATGGTAAAAAACATTAAACATGGATTATATCGCAAATGGATGCTGCTTGGCATTTCTGAAAACATATATAAAATTAATTTGGATATTATGTTCTTGGTAAGTTTCGAAACATGCTCACGTAAAAACTATTACATCCGATTCTTCTATAGAACTACTTCCTGGTCGTTACTACTCGTTTCCGTAGTTCAAACTTTATACTCTACCAAAGCTTATCTGTCACTGTGCAATTTATATCAATATAAATAATGTATTGAACCTATACTCCACGTTCGTCTGTAGAATTTGGACAAAAGTTGCAATAGCTTAATCATAGTAATGAGTCTTCAACGGCTGACTACTCACAGCAAGTTTCAGAACCTGCAGCTCCTTGTCTAAGCTAAATTTCAGTAAACAGAATCTTTTTGTCCATAACCACTTCCTAGTAGTCATAACCCAATTCTGCAGTCCAAACTCTTTTACTCTCCAAAAGCTAACCTGTCCCTGTCTAACCTAAATACATATGGAAGTACTATTGCCCATATTGCATACGTGCCTCTGTAAAATTTGGACATATGCTGTATTAGCCCAAATAAATTAAGGGTTCTTCAGCGGGTTACTACGCAGAACATGTTTCGGAGCCTATACCCGTACATGTCTCTCTGAGAAGCGGCTCCTTGCCTTAGCTAAATGTTCAGCAAAGGCAACCTACATAACAATGCATGAATATGAAGGTGGCTAATGAGGATGTCATGGAATGATGCAACATTGATCTTGAATTTCGTTAAAAAATATGCAACAAGAGGGTGCATTTTTCATCTCACAAGGAAGTCCCAATTTTACAGAAATATAATAAAATAAAGCAAAAAATGTCCATCAATTCGTTCACTGTTAGAGCAAAGTTACATTATTCCACAATATTATATTTTTACTCCATTCCAATATTATCAGACCAATAACAAATCAATAACAGGCACTGGTATAAGCATGTGTGGCATCTCCATTGATTTACATGTATAAATATTGACCATGTTTTGAGAAGCTGAAATGCCTCATAATCACAGGTAAATATTCGTACATCAGATGCATGTTAGATTATCTTGTTATGCACTTAAAATATGGAAATACCTTGGAAATAAAGTGTACAAGCACTCATATTGTTCCCAAGTTAAGCAGTAACCACTGGCACACTGTTGTGTTTGAAAATAAGGGTATGTGGCACCTGTGCATTAGTGTTCTCTGGTAACCTGCACAAAAACTAACAATTTGGGAAAAAGCTACAAATATGATGTATTCTTGGTTCTGGCAGATTAAGGCCACATATAGCATTATTTATTGCATTGAAGTAGAGTGAATATTTCCGGATCTCCATTTATTATAATAAATGTAAATGTTGCAAAAATATGAGCCCCAACAGCAGTAAAGAAAATACATACACACACACACACACACACACACACACACATATATATATATATATATATATATATATAATAATTAATAGTATCCGCAATAATGAGGTTGAACTGTATCATTAGGCAATTCAACATAGACCGTCATGATAAGGTAAAAAGTGAGTACAAAACTGACTAACTGCAATAGCCTAGAGTGTACTTATATTATCACATCATCTCCAACATGCCAGGATGAAAGAAACACTGACAAGTGTTTCGATATCACACATTCAAACATGGCTACCACAAGGACCGATACAAATGTAGCAGCTCTATAGCATGATATTGCCATGACTTTATGCCCATTAGACGTTCTAGTTATGAGTATAAACAACAGAAAATTCCCTTTGATCACCGGCATCTGCTTATTGCAAATTGGTTATGACGTTCTGGCTGAGATTTTGCTGTCATTCACAGCAGTGGAAGTAAATCCCTTATCACCACACACATGTGCCCATTTGGACGTAATGTAGACCCCATGGCTAATCTAAATGTCAACTTCCTCTGTGTACGCACTCCAACACTGAGAGCCCAAAACCATTAAATCCAACTTCCAAATTCCGGCAATCACCAGTAAAGTTGAGGTGATGTGCAATGATGGGATTCTATCCATGTTAAGAGCGAGATGGGCCTGTTTCTGGTTGAACTCCATATTCCACAACAATCGATTTCAGCTGACAAATATGTTGTCAGGATTAACCTTGCGGCCTTATAAATCTTCTCATGAGCAATTTCCCGAAACATAATCTTCATAGCAGCATCTTAAATCACGTATGCTCATCTGACGATTGTTATAGACTGTACCATCACTCTCATAGACTGTAGGTCATTATGTATGTAACTAGGTAGAAGAAATGGTCTGTTACAGACCTTCCTTTTCTTTTATTCTACAGGAAACAGTCCATCACACACCAGTAGGAGCATATCACAATAAATTAGAGATCAAAATGTAACCCTTTATTGGACAGCACTGATGTGCATATGGAACCGTCTAAAGCCTTCATCAAACAAACTGGGATTGCAAAGTGTGGAAGAACATCTGTGCAACATAAGCTTATCCCAAATGTGTAGAATACAGCACCCATATAAAACATAGATCTTGTTTACGCATATAGGTCCCTTGATGAAAAACAAAATTTACAATCGCGTGTAATGCAAGACAATATATCACACAGATAAGTAAAGTAGGTGTGGTTTCTTTGATAGCTGGCCACAGCGCTAATCTGAATTTTGTCTTCTTTGACCATTGCACCACTGTGACTGTGTTCGGTTGCTTTATCAATATGACGCGATCGTGAAACACCCGGCAGTTGAGTCTAAAAAGGACATTTCATTACACTGATGTAACACCTTCCATCGGCACTTCCTGGAAAGGTATGCGTCTGGTGCGCTGAAAAAAAAAGCTTTTTACTATTATAGTGTAACCCGAAGACGTTTTCTTTAAAATATTTTAGTAGATGACAAAAGCAAAAAAAAAAAAAAAAAAAAAAAAAAAAAAAAAAAATCAAGCTGCGGACCTTCACAATGAAGAAGAGCTATCCTATTCCCATTGCCTTGACACAGATCAGTTGCCGACAACAGTTGTTGATCTATGACAGCATCACTTCAACCGCTACCACAGTGATTTTTTATCACCCATTGTAACAAAGAAATAATCAATCACTGAAAATATGGAAAGCCACTGTTATTCAGTTGCTAGATATGAAGTATCCTTCGAGTATATCAATATTGCTGTTCATCATGGATAATATATATAGTGAACTTGTTTGTTTTTTAACGTGTAAAGTAAAAGGTACACCTTTGCATATTTGGGGATTTAAAAAACAGCCTCCTCACATTAATGCAAAAGCAGCAGGCACCAGTGGTTCATGCTCGTGTATAATTAGCATTTGCTGTAGAACGATTCTTGATACACACTTGCATTTAATTTAACATTTTTGGCACACAGAAACGAAATGGTGTTTGATTGTAGCTCTAGCGAAAATAATGTGGCGAGTAATATCACAGCGTCTGCTGGTAAAAGAATGTGCAACAGCATGAGTGGCAAGAGTATGTATGAGATGTTTCGATAAAGTGTACTGAATATACTGATACAATTTTACGGCTCTTTTTATCATAGTATCATTCACATACAAGATGCAATTTGTTTGGATAATGGTTAAGTGTGTGCAATAAGATTAATAAAGCAGATAAGACTGAAAGCTTATTCATGGATCAAAACTTAAAACACACACACATGTATATATATATATATATATATATATATATATATATATATATATATATATATATATATATATATATATATATATATATATATATATATATATATATATATATGTATGTATATATATATATATATATATATATATATATATGTATGTATGTGTGTGTGTGTGTGCGTGCGTGTGTGTGTGTGTGTGTGTGTGTGTGTGTGTGAATCGGGAAATTCGAGCCGCAAATTACCATGAGGTGTTGAAGAGGACGGACACTAAATAACCATTTCAGTGTGCTTATATACAATATTTCTATAAGCTAGTTTCAAATAAGACAATTCCAGTTTAGAATCTCTTTAACTGCTGCTTCAAAGACGCCAAGTACCATCTTCCTTAATCATATAAAATTTAATTTTTCTTCGTATTGCCTTGAAAACGAGAAAATCGACGATAATAATATTTTTGATTTTTTTTTTAATTGACGGCTCAATAAATCGTTGGATTTTATTTTTTTAAATCCAAAAATTATGTAGATAGTACTTGTGCAAAATAAAAGACCAACTCTCCCCGTGATCTACAGTTAGTTCTAAATGTGACTGGTTTATAAGTCCCAAGTTCAAAAACAAATGCAATGCAAAAGGGTTATGGACTACTTTCCATGTTTGCTGAGACATAGCCACATTCCGTTTACCCCACGTGGTGCTCAATACAAAAAATAACTCTCACTCTCATCTGAATATCAAGTCCTTAATTCCCATGAAGTCGCTATCATCTCCCTGTTTACCCGCTTGGTTTATCTAGTGAAGTAAAAGAATTGAAAATATCCAATCCAAAATACTAAAATAACTGTCTTTTCAAATGGTTCTTGATGTTGTGAGGCTAGACATGCCCCCTGAACGAATTCTCTTCATCAATACGTCTCCAGGATCTCCTGTATTTCCCTTCAAGTGAAGCCTTTTGAGGCTGAGTTCAGCTAAAATAACGTCAGTTGCATCAATGCCTCTGTAAGTTGTTAGAATACAGTGGCCAATATGATATGGAACAGCAGAGAAACTGGTATCGCACTGTGATATGATCTGACCCACTAATCTGAAGAAGAACAAGAAAAGCATACACAGACGCATTGTGACATATAGCTGTAACGAAAAAAAAATCAACCATTCTTATTTCTAGAAAACTAAATGCAGCTGCATCTTTGGTCATTAATTAAACGAAAGAAGAGAAAAAAGTTTGTTCCCTGAAGTCGTTTACGGAATTTGTGGTATTTTTTTCTGCTTATGATCCAGGTTTCTTTCATAAGAACTGAATTCAGGCACAGGAATCCTTAAGTTTTGTCCACTGGGGCCAATGCTTAACATCGTTTTGAGATTTTTGCTTGCCTGAGTACTTAGTATCATCAAAGTAGAAAGGAGATAAAGTTCTTTTTTTTATTGCTTGATAATCTTTTGGTGGCACATAAATCAAAGGTGTTAAGTACTTATTTTCATCGCCAACGATCTTAGGTTGCAAAGCCTGCCAGAAAAAAAAAAACAAAACAAAACAAAACAAAACAAAAACAAAAAAAAACCAAAACAAAACAAAACAAAAAAACAAAACACCCCCCCCCAAAAAAAACCCCCACCAAATGCTCAAACAGAAAATTATAAATTGCCTATATGTCAACTGTTTTATATGGTTGTCTGCTACATGCAGGCAACTATCGCTTTTGAAGGTTTCAGTATGGTTCATGCTTACTGTAGATTATACATGACATTTAATTGAAGCAAGTTATTGATGTATCGATTAGCCACCAGCATCTGCTGTCTGGTTGGCTTTTTCAACATTGCGTGTTATATCCTGGTGCCATGACGGGACCTAATTCATGTCACGACATGATGAGTTACAGGGGCCAACACATAACACCATGGCTCAGGTATATGCTGGCCTAAATACTTAGCATCAAGATATAGAGGATAGAGAAAGTAATAATAATAATAATAATAATGATAATAATAATAATAATAATAATAATAATAATAATAATAATAATAATAATAATAATAATAATAATAATAATAATAATAATAATAATAATGATAAAGAAGGAAAAAGAAAAAAAATCTTTGGCACTTGATAATCTGTCACTGGCGAACAAAATTATAATCTCTCTGATATGGCATGACAAAAGTGGATAGAGTATAACAGATAAATATATATATATATATATATATATATATATATATATATATATATATATATATATATATATATATATATATATATGGCTTTTTGACTCAGGTATATGCTCGGCTCAATACTTATCACCAAGATATAGCGGGAGAGAAAATTAAAAAATAAATAAATAAATAAATAAATAAATAAAAAGAGAAAGATAACAATCTATGGCGGTTGATAATATATCACTGGGAGTCAAAAGGACCACTGTTTGTACAGGCCTAATGAGTATTATATCGAATACACAAGTCGTCAATTATAATTGCTGATGTTTGTATGAGCTCCCAGGCTGATGCAGGCTGAATGGACTGGGTGTTATTGGTGTAGACGTGGTTGTTTACTTTAATTTGGAAAGGTGATCGAGGTCAATAATTCTTTACAGAGTCAATGAGTGGAGATGCTTTGTTGGAATGATTGTTTTGTCACTTAAAAACAATGGAATAATCTAGACTGTTGATTTACAGTCACGTGGGTGTGACCAAAGTTTTGGTAAACATGGGGAAAAAGCATAATGTGGTCTGAGAGAATTTAGATGTGTGACTTATTGGAAAGCTCTGAACTACTGATTAGAGTTTTTAGCATGGTTTTATACAGCTGCTCCCTTTATGAATGAGGGTTTGGAGAATTCTAAGATGTGACAGGGGCTGTGTGTTGCCAAACCAGTGGGACAGTGACCTATTCCTACAGCAAGAAACCCCACACACCTCTGGACATTGCCTTCGTGTAGATTAGTTCATTTGGATCTGCAAGATCCTTTTTCTGTACCACACCCAAATAGAATAGGCTTGCACCAGTAACCTTCTATATCCTTCAACAAACTTCTTTGTGCAGAAATGTGACAAAAGCACCGGTGTCAATCAAATATTTGGTTTCAGCTGTGCTTGCTTTGATAGGTCAACCAAAACACAAAGCCATTGGTCGCAACTCCTGCATTTCCTGGGTTCCCCATTAAATATTTCTAGGCTCAGTCTGCGTGGTGAAAGTCATGGCCTGTTTTGAAATTCTATGCCGACATAACAACATGGGATACGCCAACTGGTTGTAACTGGTACCAGAATTAAAACATGTTATACTCTCTGATGGTGATGGGTGGTTTCGCCTGTTGAGCATGGTGCTGTCAAATGATGTTTTGCCATGGACCACTAGTTCTATTGCTAGTGTTGCTGTCACAAATGCCAGATTTGAAGCTGACCATGATTTTCATTATATGTCCTTGCCCTTTTTGTTTCTCTCTCTCTCTCTCTCCTCTCTCTCTCTCTCTCTCTCTCTCTCTCTCTCTCTCTCTCTCTCTCTCTCTCTCTCTCTCTCTCTCTCTCTCTGTCCTCTCTCTCTCTCTCTCTCTGTCTCTCTCTCTCTCTGTCTCTGTGTGTGTGTGTGTGTGTGTGTGTGTTTCTAATTCAATTCAAAAACACCAGATTCCTTTACGAGTGACTGCATTTGTTCAGTCAGAAACAAAATTGTTTACCTTACATTGGTGTTTAAATGATAATCTTGACGTTTTTATAACTCTTTAATCGCTGCATTTTGCTGAGTTTGACTTTGCAGTCATTGTTGGGCTAAAATTTATGAAATGTGGGTAATGCTTTTCTCAATGATATGTAAACTGTCAATGAGAGGGAACCTCTAGGCAGCTCCCATAAACTCTTTGATTGTATGATGTTATGTACTTTACAAAATAAACCCCATTATCCAAGAACAATATACATTTCTTAATTCAAATATTGGACTATACTTATAAATCGGTAACCATATAGGTCATATCAACTGTTTATGAACTGAATAAAAAACAAATACGGACATGTTACTCTATTTGCTTTGGAGACAGGTTCTAGCAGATCATAACTGAGTCATGTCTTCTCCAGAAGTATTAAACATGTTGCATATCCAGGCACGTCTTTTATTTAATGCTGAATCGGAACGTAAGGGTCCTATCGTGTATCATGATAATTCTGATAATTTGAATAGAATATGAGTTCTCATAATGTTACACAAGGCCTGGACATTCTTGTTTAAAAAACAAAACAAAAAACAAAACAAAAAAAAAAAAAAAAAAAAAACAAAACAAAACAAAACAAAAAAAAAAAAAAAAAAAATAAAAAAATAAAAAAAAAAACTGAGCCCTTTCTAATTCTTTATAGGTAGTAAAATTCAATCAGTTGCATGGGGAAAATTCTATTAACTAATGAGGTATCTACCAAAGGATGGACAAAAACGGCGTTTCTCCTGTTGTCACTCAGTAACAGTTCTATCAATACTATTGTGTATGCTTTTGCTTCCAGGTAAGTTAATTTGATATTAACGCTGGCCATATTTTGGTCGTTTGAAAATTTACCCATGCAGGTACCACAAATGGATCTCGTTGTCTTTATGCCTGTATCTTGGTAGGTCATTTGAGAATGACACGGAATGAATGTTAACAGAACATATGATATTTGACTGAGTCCGGAAATTCTTCACCGCCACCCGAGGAGGTAGCAATAGAAGTTTATATCACACAACGATGCCTTGATATTAAGCATATTATTAATCATAAGAATAAACGTATTCTAAAGGGATGTCAGCGATATCCTGTAAAACATTCGGTTTGTTCTTTTTACATCAATTTGAAACATATTTCAAATTCATGCAATTTTGATCTTTCATTGACCATTCTGCTTCTGGCAAATTATATAGCAAAACAAGAAACTAAAAACTTAGGCTAGTAAATTCGACACATGTTCATGGTATTTTTTCCAGCTGGGACTTAAGAAAATGACAAAGCTTAAGTTAGCAATTTCCCTTTCTGGGGAACTCCAGGAAGATGGCTTATAGCAAGCATGAAAAAACCACGCACTCTTCAATGAATACAGGCTAAAACTGTTTATCAAGATTGGTTAATCTTGGAATGGTACCCATGTAACAATATGATCACATTGCCCAAAATCAAAGAATGCTATCACAGTAATTTCAAACTGTTAGAAAAACATGGAAATAATAATAATAATGATAATGATAATGATGATAATAATAATAATAATAATAATAATAATAATAATAATAATAATAATAATAATAATAATAATAATAATAATAATAATAATAATAATAATAATAATAATAATAATAATAATAGGAACATACAAGCATATAAATGATACGAGTTTAAAATGTATTGTTCTCGAATAATATGTAGTAGTTTTCGTCAAAGAAGCATGGAATCATACATAAACATAAAATGTAAATTGTATCCTCTTTCTTTTTTTTAAACCCCTGCACATTGAGCGATATTCAAGGGAACTACTGAGGTAAATAGAGGAGGGTTTATCTAAAACTTTGGTTTCCAGAGTGCTTACTTGTTCCATAAATGGAAATTCAGGGCCTCATAACCCTCCACATAACTACCACTAGATATCTGGGGCACCACTTTCTGAAATATCTGGAGCGGTCCCTACATGAAATGCTCATCTGCAGGAATAATGAAGGGGTATACATAAACAATTTAAATTAATTCTACAAAATTTTATAATAGCCATAATCACTCATCCTGCCTCCTTATACAGCGTGAGATATGAACTGTATGAAGGCATCATTAATTAAACCTAGTCCTCGAAGTTAAGTATTATGAGGGCAAAATGTAACCCCTCACTGAGTAGTATAAATGTAGTTTTGCAATAACAGCAAAGAAACCTATCTATTGGTATCTCTCAAACAAAATATTCGGTCCAGTGTATATCAGAAAGGGGCGTGACAAAATGTGGAGTCAAGATGTCCCTTGTGGGAGTTATACGGATAAAAGGCCATGCAAAGACTTGGAAATTAGACTTTTTTCACTTGGAAATACACATCGGGCGGCAAATATGTGTCATTTAAGGCATAACTCAATACAGTTGTAAGGGCTGGGTAACTGTCTGTAAAAAGCAAGATAGGCTTCTGCTATCAATGAGGCACAACTGGTTATGACTAAACATATGGATTGAATACAGGAAATTAGGACCGAGATGGCAGTACTTGGAAGTGTTTATTTTCTTATATTCAGCATTTGTTTAACAAACGTGCTACGGAGTACTGCTGTGATGCACACAGGCAAACTTTGATAATGATCTTCCTCAAGTGAAAACCTCCAAGGTCTCAAGGAACTATGCGTTCATTCTGCAAACAGCCACTTATTTACCTGTTCGTTGGTGTTGTGTGAACTACTATCAGGTGCCTGTAAACATCTATATCTTTAACCTCCAGTCTAGGAAGGAGCCTATAGACAGAAGGGAAGATAACATGTGGGTTATACAGGAACTATCCATTTTACACTTTGCACTGTTTGTGAATAAACTAGTACTGTTACTTCCGCATTTGATGTTCAGATTTTTAAACACATTCACACAGACCTTTCTTGTGTAAATCTGCTGCAAAAGGCGCACAACTACACTGATTATAAATACTGTCCAGGTAGTATGGCAAATTTTGACCGTCGAGCAGGACTGGCTTTTGGGGGGGGGGGGGGTATATGAGCAGTTAAGAATATGGGCATGGAACAATTCGTAAAAATATCTTATCTCGCTCAATGGGCTTCTAGCTGGTTACATAATCTTACTTTTGTATGAGTAAGGGCGGAGAGGTAGGGAAATATTTATTCGTATTTTACATAAGTAAAGTGACAAAAATTGATCACATGAAAATAATCATGCAACTTAGGTCTTGAATCGTGTTTTTATGAAAGTAGTTTCATTATATTTCTGTAATGTGGGCTACATTTTAAGTAGGCATATCAACAAAGGAACATCATATTCGCTGTTTCCCACAGTGCATTAGTTCGGGATGTTTGTATTGGAAATGTAAACATGGGGGCACCACTTAGCAGAATGATTACCCCGGGATTAATGGCACCGAAACAAGCCTTGCGCAGGCTCTTTGATAATGACCCGATTTTATATAATGGCTAACAAAGCCTAAAACCTGATTCTAGAGTTCAAAGTTGATGAATATGTTTTATTCCTTTGACAAATTAATTTTCTACCTTATTTAGAAGTATGCAGTTTTTCAGTGAATGCCACGGGATAGGACTTTACTCCCATAATAATGGACTTGATAGTGTTCAGTCGGTACTTGGGATTAAAGATTTGGGTTTATTACATTAAATGTTTCTGTTAAGTAAGAAGTTTGCTTTGAACCATAACCAGTGTGATTTGAAGTGCATAAAAACTTTTGAGTCAGAGATAAAGATACATTTAACCATGGTACCTTGCAAAACGGATGACAGGAATGTCTGGCTCCACAATTGAGAATAGTTATGAATATACATATAGATTTGAGCATATCAGAGGCAGGTGACACAGGACTAAGTGGCATAGGAGGAGGTCCATTGACGATTGTCATGTTACCAGCTAATGTAAAAAAGTCCATGACAACACAAAGCTTACGAACACTCGTTCTACAGAACAAAAAAAAAAAAAAAAAAACAAATAGGCACACTATTAACAAGAGGAAGAAAGCATTTGCAATTAATTGTATGGGCAACTATAGCACAAAATAATGGATGCATATGTGCGGTGTCTGAAAATATCCAACAAGTCACTCTACCATATCCATTTTTCTGCAACTTTGACATAATGAAAGGTACATTCCAATTCTTTAACTCATACAAACTTCATTCAAATAAATTGATGTTACCTTGTATTGTGTCTTACAACACACTTGTTACTGTAAACGTGATTTCATGTGAATCTTAATCAATATGTGAGTGCTCTCGGCCTTTAAATTGACGCCCCATAAACCCCACCTGCCACTGAAATCGGTGTGCTGAAACATTTGCTCTTCTGCATCAGTTGTAAGTGGGGTTTGCTGAGGCTCTTGCAGCATATAGATTTATTGCAGCTTACAGTTTATCTGCACTACCAGCACAGCGGTATATGCCAAGATCTCAATGCCTATAATATACCAAAAACACTTGTGCTAGTGCAGGGTTCACTGAGATCATCAAGGTGTGCACAGGTATGAAACCTATATACTTAATTGCGATGCAGGTCTGGTGAACATCCTACTGGAACAGATTCCCTTCTGTTTTCCAACATTTATTTCAAAGCAATGCATAGGCGCTAATTTACCCTTTGTAGTTTATTTTTTCATTAATTTGGAACACTAATTCTCACGTTGGAACTCATGTGGAGGTAAAATTAGTTTCACAGTTTGGATCACCTGTAGTATCAAGAGGCTAATGAGGCAGCCCAATCGCGCGTGGAATAGGTATAAATGCCAGACACAAAACCTCGGCCTCACATTCTCCTCACCACTTTAAATATTGCACACCTCCTCCAGTTATACAAACGGAAAGTAACTTTGCAGTCAAGACTATTCAAAACTCCATTGGTTTTTACTTAATATTTCTACAAATTTTGCTGTAAATATCCCGAGATGGTTAGAAAGTTTGGCTTCAATAATTTTAGAGATTTTAGACTTGCCTGTTTTGCTACTTAATTTTATCTTTTGGCATCATTCTGTTTTAATGTTCACCTTTCAGACATTTTAGGCTAGCTTGTTTTCTGTTAGGTCAAACCCCCAGGGGCTATAAGTAGCAAGCAGCTACTGACGACAGTTACAAGCTCGCCTAATTGTGCTTGATATATGTTTAAGAAATATTACATTTTCGTTGCATTCTCTTGACTTAAGTACAAATAATGACTTTCATTCTTTTCTGACTTGCCCTATAATTTAGCTGTTAATATCCTAAGATTATAAAGTTTGGCTACAATAATTTACAGTTTTTAGACTTGTCGGTTTTGCTACTTAATTTTATCTTTTGGCATCATTCTGTTTTAATGTTCACCTTTCAGACATTTAAGGATTGCTTGTGTTCTGTTAGGTCAAACCCCCAGGGGCTATAGGTAGCAAGCAGCTACTGACGACAGTTACAAGCTCGCCTAATTGTGCTTGATATCTGTTTAAGAAATATTACATTTTCGCTGCATTCTCTTGACTTAAGTACAAATAAAGACTTTTATTCTTTTCTGACTTGCCCTATAATTTAGCAGTTAATATCCAAAGATTATTAGAAAGTTTGGCTACAGTAATTTACAGTTTTTAGACTTGTCGGTTTTGCGACTTAACTTTATCTTTTGGCATCATTCTGTTTTAATGTTCACCTTTCGGACATTTAAGGATTGCTTGTTTTCTGTTACGTCAAACCCCAAGGGGCTATAGGTAGCAAGCAGCTACTGACGACAGTTACAAGCTTGCCTAATTGTACTCAAAATCCTGTTAAGAAAAATTGTTTTGATAACATGTTTTTTGACATAAATGCTAATGACTTTCATTCTTTTCTGACATGCCTAAATGCACATTTACTCAAAATTGACAGTATTTTCTTAAATGTCACAAACCTGACACATTAAGTTGATACATTGACTCAGAGTTGGCAGTTAAATAGAGCTTAATTGTTTGGGGGGTAGGTGTCATCACAGAGTTTGTTTTACATTTCTGGTGCAGGATGTCCATTGTTACAGTCCTTGTTGGGATTTCCCTTGGTTTGTACAGGTGGTCTAGTTGCAACTGTTTATTTTACTATCACTGGGACTGAATATAAGGCCCCACCTTGTTTCCACTTCAGTTATACACTGGCGGGTGGTTTAACTAGGATAAACTGTCCAGCCAGAAAGGGTACATATTGGTTCAGGGGTAAGTCAAATTGTTCTTATCTGAGTCTGTACTATACAAATTTAGTAATTATGGTTTGTTTGACAGGGGTTCTTCCTTCATAACGAAGCTCTGCATTTATACGCAAAACTTCACATATTTAGCTAATTCATCATTTGCCACGTTCTTATTTATTCTTTATTATGTGGGTTGTCTTTGCTGAATATTTAGCTTAGACAAGGAGACGCTACTCAGAGAGACATGTACGGGTAAAAGGCTCCGAAACATGTTGAGTAGTTACCCGCTGAAGACCCTTTAATTTATTTGGGCTGATACAGCCTATGTCAAAATTTTACAGAGGAACGTGTGCAATATAGACAATAGTAATTCCATATGTATACAGGTAAGACAGGGACAGGTTAGCTTATGGAGAGTAAAGAGTTCGAACTGCGGAATAGGATATTGACCACTAGGAAGTGGTTCTGGGCAAAAAGACACAAATACAATTAACCAAACTCGGATCTGAAATGTACTCAAGAGAGATAAGGCCCAAAAGATGATGGAACCTTACCAAATCTATTCTCGGTCACAAACTCTATCAAATCATTCCAACTCTCACTGACGATGGAAGAAACATGTCTTCCGACATGGAGAAGTCTGTGACATTCAACAAGTACCTTCCTGATCAGTGCAAGACCCTGCATGATGACAATCCTTTGCCCTTGCCGGACTTTGATTTCTGGACTGAGGCCTGCCTGTCTATGTTTCAAGTGCAAGTACATGATGTGGAAAAGATTTTAAAGTCTCTGAAAACTAGTTCTGCTGGTGGTTGTGATGGTTTAAGCGACACCCTTCTTAAATATTGTGTCCCTTCAATCTCACGTTCTCTCTCTCTCTCTCTGATCTATCTAAACTCTGCATATCCGACTCCTATTTACCAGATCCCTGGAAGAATCCCAACGTGTGCCCCATGTTTAAAAAAAGTAACAAACTGCCAAAGGCAAATAATAGGCCAATTTCACTCCTGTGAAATGTCTAAAGTACTTGAGCGTCTAGTTTATAACACCTTTGATGAGTATCTAACCTCTCACAATTTACTTTCTGCTAAAAACTCTGATTTAATGAAAAAATGATTCCACTATAAATCAACTTGTTAGCATACTTCATACTATTTATAGGGGCCTTGAGTTGGGTCATAATGCGAGTATGATTGTTCAGGACAAATCCAAGGCCTTTGACAGAGTTTGGCACCCTGGTCTACTGTTTAAACTGATACAATTCGGGTTTGAAGATCCTGTGTTACTATTTATAGAAATATATCTCTTAAACCGATTTCACCGCGTTACTATTGGACGACAGACCTCATCTTGGCTCCCTATAGGGGCTCGAGTGCCCCAATGTTCCATCCTTGGTCCCATACTTTCCCCCGTTTACATTAACGACGTCACTGTCAACATTACAAGTGACATCCATTTATTTGCGGATGATATCAGTATTTGTGAAATTGTCCATGAACCAACCATCATAGCCAAAAGCCTTGATTCAAATCTTGTACAAATTCATCGTTAGGAAAAGCTCTGGCGGATGACATTTAATGCTATAAAATAATTTCAATGACATCTTCAGCGAAACGACACAAGCCAGATCAAGGTACCTTACTTGCTGGAAACACGCCTATACCTGAGGCTACACTACACACACATCTTGGAGTTATACTCTCAAGAAATTTGTCATGGCACCAGCATATAACACACAATGTTGAAAAAGCAAGCCAGAGTTTGAATGGCAAACTCTGGCAAATCGGAGGCAATACTTTAAACTTATTCTTAATTTAAAATGTATAAAATCTAAATCCACAATACCTACATGATCTTGTTCCTCGCGACCTTGTATTCACTACTAGGCGTCTATTGAGAAATCGTACTGAATTGTGCCACATAAGGTTTACAACCCATCGCTTCGGCGATTCATTTCTCCCGTTTGCTATCAAATTATGGAATAACTTCCCTGTTGATGCTCGTGTCAGCGAGTTCCTGCTGCAGTTCAGATCTAAATTAAATCTCTTACTCTTTAATGTTGACACAAAGCCCTAAAACCTCAACCATGGAAATCGTTTCCTATATGCCACATGCAGCTACTTCTTAACTTCTCTGTTTTAAATGCCCATCAATATCATGTCAGCATTCTTCCAGCCTCAACTTGTGCATGCTCTCATTCTACTGAAGATACAAAACATTACCTTTTATCCTGCCCCAAGTTCACTGTGTAAAGAGTCCGCCCACTGAACACTGTGTGTTACTTACTCAGTCCAGGTGTTAATTCGACTGTAAATGTTCAGTGCTCCAGTGATATTTTATTCAATATTCTGTCAAAGGCTAGTGAGGATTAAGTCTTCGGTTCTCGCCGTGTGTGGTGTATCTATTCCTGTGTGTCCTTTTTTTGTACTAGAGAGCCGCCAGATAAGGCTTTGCATACTATTAGGCAATCCAAAGAAATATGTTTATAATAATAATAATAATGATAATAATAATAATAATAATAATAATAATAATAATACTAAAAATAATAATAATAATAATAATAATAATAATAATAATAATAATAATAATAATAATAATAATAATAATAATAATAATAATAATATAATTGACAAAAACTATTAACTAACTCATGACGCATGAATGAGGTCGTATGTCCACATTTACGTTTGTGCAAAGTCATTGAGTATGAACAGCCTTTGGCAAAACTGACGCCAAATGTGATGGGCATTACATGTACACTCATTGCAGAAATCCTGAAAAGAAAACCACAATATCATCAAATCACTCGCTTTCTACCATCAAATAATGGCTTGAAACGCAACTCAAATGTGTAATTTCTAGATCTCTGCTGTATTTGTCCACAGCGAATGTGTTTGATAGTGACAATACGAAGGGTCCCCCCCCCCCCGACAGACACAAAATATAATGTGCAATGCTATGGGTTGCCAAGAATTACATAATTGATTTTGAGCACAAAATTCTAATACTAACCGTTTTTGTAGATGAAAATACAACAGGATTCACTAAAATAGTAAAAGTAAATTACAAAATCGGATACCCACCATTAAATTAAACCACTTTGCGATTTTTAAGACGAAATTGAAGAAAATAAATCACAAGAAAAGAACAGCATTTCACAAAATCCAAGAAGCTTATTGAATTATATGCATGAAACTGTAATATGTCATTAATTGTGTGCCAAAAATTGTTCAATATTATAATTGTCGTGCACAAACATGCAAGCTCTTTTCAATTTTGTCCACCAAATTGAACATTGGGATGTACAGAATTATTGAATATACGATTTTGTTCACAATATCGTCAGGTTCATTAATTCTGCCTTTAGAATCTTTACATTTATTAATTTCCACCGTCCACAGCATTTTTGTAAGGTGTTGAATTCCGCTTGGACGAGCGTTTTAAAAAAGCCAAGCCTCACTTGATTTAGTGCACCAGATTTTAAGAGTATGAAAGTTTTGTTTACGGAAATTTTAAGATAATACATATCTGTCAACAGAATCGTTGCGTTTCACAATTTCGCACCCCGCATTACAGAAACTACCTCAGTTTTATCTTCACAACTCCAAAACACATGGAATGGAAAAACGTCATGACATTTGTCCACTAAATAGGTAAATATGTGACATTTTGATCCCTAGCGTTCCAAGTGTAACAGCTCAGATTTTCTTACCGTCAGGAACCCTTGACGAATTTATCAGAAACAAGCAAATGCTGCACATACGTCTGTTTTAATTTTGGCCATTTGTTTGGCGCACTAATAAAATTAAAAGGAAACATCATGGTCCTAATATAATAAGAAAAAAAGCCAAGACTTAAAATAAAAATGGACGGAAATAGCAACCAACAGGCAGAGGTTTATTAAATATTGGCCAAACTGCAATGCAACACTGACGGTCCCGTGTTGTAGTGTCAATCCACACCATCATACATGTTTTGAACTAGTGATTGTCTATCAATACGAGTCTACTCATATTTTTGGTAATTTCATATAAATTTTATGACATGTATTTCTGATTTTATGTTCACCTACACATTATTTTACAATTGGTATGAGGCTCCATGTGTCAACGGATTTGTATTCTGAAATGGATTGCTAAATTGACGTGTAAATTTGTAAACATGTGAACTTGTGATTCAGGATGGGGCTGGGTGACAATAAGATGCGAAGCACGTTTCAGTCATATCAACTTAAATTGGTAAAAAATGGTCAAGTGACCTAAATCCGGCCATATAAATGGTCACTCGCAGCCGTGCATCATCCATCATTAAAGCAGTTTTTTTCCCACCTTCATGAACAAAATCATATAAGATCAAATATCCCGTGGACAAACTGAAAAATTGATTAACTGTTTTTTTTTTTTTTTTTTGACAGAATCGATAAGGAGTTTCTACATACTCCTACGTTGTTTTTTTTGTTTTATTTTATTTTTTTATTTTTTCAATTACGTGGACAAATACGATAGACTTACAGGATTTTTTGTGAAAAAAAAATATTGACAAATATTCAGCACCAAAGCTCCCCACCCAGGCTCTATTCTAATTCTTTCGTGGGCATCCTACCGGTGCCTTTATATATTTGTAAAAGAAGAATGTAAAATAATACGCAAAGGAGCAGTGAGCTACCATCCTAGGCCTTACTTGTCTCAACGACGCAATTGCTGACATGGGCCTGAAATATTATCGGAATGCCAATGGATGTGGTTTATGCACATATATGCTTTTTGTGTAAGGGCACGTGGATTTAACGTTACATAATTGGCCATCCTCACGTTAGCACGTACATTAGATGGACAGGTAGCATGAGTAGACTGTTGTTTTTCCTTGAATAATTCCCGGGTTTTGTGCTCCATTAAACCATGGGCGGAGTGGCGTAAAGACAATGCATTGTCCCACTCTTGGGCCCATGTTAGAACTAACAATTCATTAGACACCTTTGAAATCGTGAATCGGAAAAATCACTGATTGAGCCGCCATATTGGAAATGCTAAGGTTTTTTTTTTTTTTTTTTTTTTTTTTTAATTTACATTTTTTTATATCTGTCTTGTCTGATCAACAGAATCAGGCAGACAGCACTGGTCAACAACTGTTTTGCTACCTTTATATCAAAGGTGATGCTACCGTGCGTTTTATCATTAAATAAAGCTAATTGAAGTGATTCTGCCAGAAATGTAGCATAAGGCAAAATTGTGGGCTTGGGGTTAAATAATGTTGTGTTTTAGGTATTGACACTTTGGATCAGATACAAAACAAGACTGGCACACTACATGGATTTATAATGTACAGACATGCTCCAACATTTTGTACTGACATGGAAGTAAACTCTGAAATAGAGCACCAGGGGAACTTAGAAGCCCTTTGTATGAAAAAATGTTTCTGTAACATTTATCTTCTGAGTCAATGGTCAATGTGAGATACATGTATTATTGTGCTTAAAACATCCCTTATCTCGATATTTCATGTTTAATTAATATTTCCTGTTTTAAATTATCATTTTGGTATTAAATATCGACCCTGTTCACTGTTTATTACCGATATTGGAACGTTTAGGAACTTCACACGAGCACATGTGGGTTTTAGCTCACGTCACCTCAATATGTATGTATTAATGTACTTGTATTACTTTGCATAATTGTGACAATAATAAAAACCAAGCAGAAACAAACAAAAGTACAGATGCAGACTGTTATTTATAGCATCACATATGAAAAGCCTTCAAAGGTGGCACATGTCAGTATATTTAAATATCTGGTGCTAAGGCTAAATTTGATAAAGGCAAGAACAAAGGAATATCTTACACGAAGCAAGAGTGTGCTTAAATGATAGAATAAAATATCAACTATGCATACTTTTGCTTTGGAACCAGAGTCTATCAACAAATAGTAGGCATACCAATGGGAACAGATCCTCCCCAATATCTTACCAACCTTCATTTACATTTTTATGAATCAAAATGGATGGAGGAGTTGGCAAAAACAAACTTTACAGCTGCAAGAAGATCATATTCTCGCACAAGAAGATTTATAGATGACCTGTGTGCTTGAAACAATGGAGATGGAATAAAGGGGAATTGGAAAAACATAATTTCCAAAGAACTAATATCAAATCGGGAAAATGAAAGTGATACAAAAGCTACTTTCCTTGATCTGGATATAGAAATAAAGAACAACCAGTATGTAACAAAAATATTTGACTAGAGAGACCAGTTCAAGTTTGATATTATCTCCAACCCTGAGCTGCCAGAAAAAAATCCAGAGAAACAAGCATATGGGGTTTGTATCGGATAAGTCATACGTATTGCTAGAAACATCACACTTTTTAGCGATTTTGTCAATATGGTTAGAACTTTGTTGCATAAATTGCAACACAAAGGTTATAAAAACAACAATTACACAGAACTCTGTTGAAATGTTTCTGGAGATATGTCCAAATACCTAATAAATACAACACTTACTCAAGAATATTAGTCAAATTGTGTCAAGCTGGAGTTTGACATGACAAAGTATAGTCCTCAAAGTGTTTAGAGTGGTAAGAGGGAAAGCACCCGGGGTAAAGTATACTTGACCCACCTAATGAATTTTCTCTAGTCCGGTTTAAGTCGGAACACCATGATCATGCTCATTTTTTGAAGGATTTCTTTCTTTTTAATGTTTTCATCCAGTACAGTAGAAGAGCTGGTTTTCAGCTAATACCTTAGTACACTTGACCTCATAACACCTATAGTCAACTTTATGGTGCTAAAAATTGTATAAATATTTACCGGTTTATACCAGTGTCGGTATGGTGGAATAGTGTATGAAGCTTTTAAGTTTCAAAGGAGACGTCCGTCCGTCTGTCCGTCCACCCACCCACCCATGCATCCATCCACCCATCTATCCATCCATCCATCAATCTATCCACCCAACCATCCATCTATCTATCTATCCATCCATCTATCTGTCCATCCATGCATCCATCTATCTACATACCTACCTATGTATCTGACTGTCTGTCTGCCTGTCATCATTCATTTCTGTTTTTACCTGAGTCTAAAATTAAAGAATTCAACCAAGTTTATTTAACACAATAAAAGATTTAGGATAGCAAGAATCTAAGAATCCCGTAATTAGTATTTATTGTGAAATATCAGGACATTTAAGATGTTCGTGAATTTTCCACATTTATCTTGCAAACGTTTCAAACTGAAATAGCAATGAGTTACAATGCAAATAAAAGTCCAGAGGCCTTGGGGAATCGGAAACATACAGATATGTTTGTCAATCCTCTGACAACTTTCACAACACTGAGTTGTTGGATCATCGTTGGCGTAGCTTACATCCATTTGGATAATCAACAACGATATATTGCTTTTCTGAACGGAATTTTTGAGCTACTACAAGTTACCCGTAGTGTTCCACGGAAATCACAATATATATATATATATATATATATATATATATATATATATATATATATATATATATATATATATATATATATATACATATATATATATATATGATTGGTTTCTTTACTCTTTTGTCAGTGATGTAAATATTTTATTGAACGGCAAAAATTCTGACATTTTAATAGTGTCCAGGTTACTTTTTATCATAAGGTCTATTTTTGAATTCTTCAAACAATACGGTGTAAGTCAAATTGACGAGAATTGGATAATAAATGATAATAATTATATCATACAAAAAATTGTTTCAGAGACCTTAATTTTAATATAAAAGTTCGGATGTGTAACATTAATATTGTAATTTAAGTAAAAGTCCTTGGTGTAAAAGTCCTTGGTGTAAAAGTCCTCGGTGTAAAAAAGTCCATGACAACACAAAGCTTACGAACACTCGTTCTACAGAACAAAAAAAAAAAAAAAAAATCAAATAGGCACACTATTAACAAGAGGAAGAAAGCATTTGCAATTAATTGTATTGGCAACTATAGCACAAAATAATGGATGCATATGTGCGGTGTCTGAAAATACCCAACAAGTCACTGTACCATATCCATTTTTCTGCAACTTTGACATAATGAAAGGTACATTCCAATTCTTTAACTCATACAAACTTCATTCAAATAAATTGATGTTACCTTGTATTGTGTCTTACAACACACTTGTTACTGTAAACGTGATTTCATGTGAATCTTAATCAATATGTGAGTGTTCTCGGCCTTTAAATTGACGCCCCATAAACCCCACCTGCCACTGAAATCGGTGTGCTGAAACATTTGCTCTTCTGCATCAGTTGTAAGTGGGGTTTGCTGAGGCTCTTGCAGCATATAGATTTATTGCGGCTTACAGTTTATCTGCACTACCAGCACAGCGGTATATGCCAAGATCTCAATGCTTATAATATACCAAAAACACTTGTGCTAGTGCAGGGTTCACTGAGATCATCAAGGTGTGCACAGGTATGAAACCTATATACTTAATTGCGATGCAGGTCTGGTGAACATCCTACTGGAACAGATTCCCTTCTGTTTTCCAACATTTATTTCAAAGCAATGCATAGGCGCTAATTTACCCTTTGTAGTTTATTTTTTCATTAATTTGGAACACTAATTCTCACTTTGGAACTCATGTGGAGGTAAAATTAGTTTCACAGTTAGGATCACCTGTAGTATCAAGAGGCTAATGAGGCAGCCCAATCGCGCGTGGAATAGGTATAAATGCCAGACACAAAAACCTCGGCCTCACATTCTCCTCACCACTTTAAATATTGCACGCCTCTTCCAGTTATACAAACGGAAAGTAACTTTGCAGTCAAGACTATTCAAAACTCCATTGGTTTTTACTTAACCAAACTCGGATCTGAAATGTACTCAAGAGAGATAAGGCCCAAAAGACGGTGGAACCTTACCAAATCTATTCTCGGTCACAAACTCTATCAAAACATTCCAACTCTCACTGACGATGGAAGAAACATGTCTTCCGACATGGAGAAGTCTGTGACATTCAACAAGTACCTTCCTGATCAGTGCAAGACCCTGCATGATGACAATCCTTTGCCCTTGCCCGACTTTGATTTCTGGACTGAGGCCTGCCTTTATATGTTTCAAGTGCAAGTACATGATGTGGAAAAGATTTTAAAGTCTCTGAAAACTAGTTCTGCTGGTGGTCGTGATGGTTTAAGCGACACCCTTCTTAAATATTGTGTCCCTTCAATCTCACGTTCTTTCTCTCTCTGATCTATCTAAACTCTGCATATCCGAATCCTATTTACCAGATCCCTGGAAGATTGCCAACGTGTGCCCCGTGTTTAAAAAAAGTAACAAACTGCCAAAGGCAAATAATAGGCCAATTTCACTCCTGTGAAATGTCTAAAGTACTTGAGCGTCTAGTTTATAACACCTTTTATGAGTATCTAACCTCTCACAATTTACTTTCTGCTAAAAACTCTGATTTAATGAAAAAATGATTCCACTATAAATCAACTTGTTAGCATACTTCATACTATTTATAGGGGCCTTGAGTTGGGTCATAATGCGAGTATGATTGTTCAGGACAAATCCAAGGCCTTTGACAGAGTTTGGCACCCTGGTGTACTGTTTAAACTGATACAATTCGGGTTTGAAGATCCTGTGTTACTATTTATAGAAATATATCTCTTAAACCGATTTCACCGCGTTACTATTGGACGACAGACCTCATCTTGGCTCCCTATAGGGGCTCGAGTGCCCCAATGTTCCATCCTTGGTCCCATACTTTCCCCCGTTTACATTAACGACGTCACTGTCAACATTACAAGTGACATCCATTTATTTGCGGATGATATCAGTATTCGTGAAATTGTCCATGAACCAACCATCATAGCCAAAAGCCTTGATTCAAATCTTGTACAAATTCATCATTGGGAAAAGCTCTGGCGGATGACATTTAACACTATAAACTAATTTCAATGACATTTTCAGCGAAACGACACAAGCCAGATCAAGGTACCTTACTTGCTGGAAACACGCCGATACCTGAGGCTACACTACACACACATCTTGGAGTTAAACTCTCAAGCAATTTGTCATGGCACCAGCATATAACACACAATGTTGAAAAAGAAAGCCAGACCAAAACAAAAGAGAATCTCCCGCCACACTTTCATACGGATGTATAGTACTATGATTCGTCCTGTCCTTGAACATAGGTGTATCGTATTTGTGATTGCACTGAAATTCTGTTACAATCTATAGAAGCTGTGCAGTATGAGGCAGCCAGGACCTGCTTTGGCGCAACTAGATACACTCCATGTGTCTTACTTCTTGAAGAGCTTGAATGGCAAACTCTGGCAAATCGGAGGCAATACTTTAAACTTATTCTTAATTTAAAATGTATAAAAGCTTAAATCCACAATACCTACATGATCTTGTTTCTCGCGACGTTGTATTCACTACTAGGCGTCTATTGAGAAATCGTACTGAATTGTGCCAAATAAGGTTTACAACCCATCGCTTCGGCGATTCATTTCTCCCGTTTGCTATCAAATTATGGAATAACTTCCCTGTTGATGCTCGTGTCAGCGAGTTCCTGCTGCAGTTCAGATCTAAATTAAATCTCTTACTCTTTAATGTTGACACAAAGCCCTAAAACCTCAACCATGGAAGTCGTTTCCTATATGCCACATGCAGCTACTTCTTAACTTCTCTGTTTTAAATGCCCATCAATATCATGTCAGCATTCTTCCAGCCTCAACTTGTGCATGCTCTCATCCTACTGAGGATACAAAACATTACCTTTTATCCTGCCCCAAGTTCACTGTGTAAAGAGTCCGCCCACTGAACACTGTGTGTTACTTACTCAGTCCAGGTGTTAATTCGACTGTAAATGTTCAGTGCTCCAGTGATATTTTATTCAATATTCTGTCAAAGGCTAGTGAGGATTAAGTCTTCGGTTCTCGCCGTGTGTGTTGTATCTATTCCTGTGTGTCCTTTTTTTTGTACTAGAGAGCCGCCAGATAAGGCTTTGCATACTATTAGGCAATCCAAAGAAATATGTTTATAATAATAATAATAATGATAATAATAATAATAATAATAATAATAATAATAATATAATTTACAAAAACTATTAACTACCTCATGACGCATGAATGAGGTTGTATGTCCACATTTACGTTTGTGCAAAGTCATTGAGTATGAACAGCCTTTGGCAAAACTGACGCCAAATGTGATGGGCATTACATGTACACTCATTGCAGAAATCCTGAAAAGAAGACCACAATATCATCAAATCACTCGCTTTCTACCATCAAATAATGGCTTGAAACGCAACTCAAATGTGTAATTTCTAGATCTCTGCTGTATTTGTCCACAGCGAATGTGTTTGATAGTGACAATACGAAGGGTCCCCCCCTGACAGACACAAAATATAATGTGCAATGCTATGGGTTGCCAAGAATTACATCATTGATTTTGAGCACAAAATTCTAATACTTACCGTTTTTGTAGATGAAAATACAACAGGATTCACTAAAATGGTAAAAGTAAATTACAAAATCGGATACCCACCATTAAATTAAACCACTTTGCGATTTTTGAGACGAAATTCAAGAAAATAAATCACAAGAAAAGAACAGCATTTCACAAAATCCAAGAAGCTTATTGAATTATATGCATGGAAGTGTAATATGTCATTAATTGTGTGCCAAAAATTGTTCAATATTATAATTGTCGTGCACAAACATGCAAGCTCTTTTCAATTTTGTCCACCAAATTGAACATTGGGATGTACAGAATTATTGAATATACGATTTTGTTCACAATATCGTCAGGTTCATTAATTCTGCCTTTAGAATCTTTACATTTATTAATTTCCACCGTCCACAACATTTTTGTAAGGCGTTCAATTCCGCTTGGAAGAGCGTTTTAAAAAAGCCAAGCCTCACTTGATTTAGTGCACCAGATTTTAAGAGTATGAAAGTTTTGTTTACGGAAATTTTAAGATAATACATATCTGTCAACAGAATCGTTGCGTTTCGCAATTTCGCACCCCGCATTACAGAAACTACCTCAGTTTTATCTACACAACTCCAAAACACATGGAATGGAAAAACGTCATGACATTTGTCCACGAAATAGGTAAATATGTGACATTTTGAACCCTAGCGTTCCAAGTGTAACAGCTCAGATTTTCTTACCGTCAGGGACCCTTGACGAATTTATCAGCAACAAGCAAATGCTGCACATGCGTCTGTTTTAATTTTGGCCATTTGTTTGGCGCACTAATAAAATTAAAAGGAAACATCATGGTCCTAATATAATAAGGAAAAAAGCCAAGACTTAAAATAAAAATGGACGGAAATAGCAACCAACAGGCAGAGGTTTATTAAATATTGGCCAAACTGCAATGCAACACTGACGGTCCCGTGTTGTAGTGTCAATCCACACCATCATACATGTTTTGAACTAGTGATTGTCTATCAATACGAGTCTACTCATATTTTTGGTAATTTCATATAAATTTTATGACATGTATTTCTGATTTTATGTTCACCGACACATTATTTTACAATTGGTATGAGGCTCCATGTGTCAACGGATTTGTATTCTGAAATGGATTGCTAAATTGACGTGTAAATTTGTAAACATGTGAACTTGTGATTCAGGATGGGGCTGGGTGACAATAAGATGCGAAGCACGTTTAAGTCATATCAACTTAAATTGGTAAAAAATGGTCAAGTGACCTAAATCCGGCCATATAAATGGTCACTCGCTGCCGTGCATCATTCATCATTAAAGCAGTTTTTTTTCCCACCTTCATGAACAGAATCATATAAGATCAAATATCCTGTGGACAAACTGAAAAATTGATTAACTGTTTTTTTGTTGTTGACAGAATCGATATGGAGTTTCTACATACTCCTACGTTGTTTTTTTGTTTTATTTTATTTTTTTTTTCAATTCCGTGCACAAATACGATAGACTTAAAGGATTTTTTGCAAAAAAAAAAAAAATATTGACAAATATTCAGCACCAAAGCTCCCCACCCAGGCTCTATTCTAATTCTTTCGTGGGCATCCTAACGGTGCCTTTAAATATTTGTAAAAGAAGAATGTAAAATAATACGCAAAGGAGCAGTGAGCTACCATCCTAGGCCTTACTTGTCTCAACGACGCAATTGCTGACATGGGCCTGAAATATTATCGGAATGCCAATGGATGTGGTTTATGCACATATATGCTTTTTGTGTAAGAGCACGTGGATTTAACGTTACATAATTGGCCATCCTCACGTTAGCACGTACATTAGATGGACAGGTAGCATGAGTAGACTGTTGTTTTTCCTTGAATAATTCCCGGGTTTTGTGCTCCATTAAACCATGGGCGGAGTGGCGTAAAGACAATGCATTGTCCCACTCTTGGGCCCATGTTAGAACTAACAATTCATTAGACACCTTTGAAATCGTGAATCGGAAAAATCACTGATTGAGCCGCCATATTGGAAATGCTAAGGTTTTTTTTTTTTTTTTTTTTTTTTTTTTTTTTTTTTTATATCTGTCTTGTCTGATCAACAGAATCAGGCAGACAGCACTGGTCAACAACTATTTTGCTACCTTTATATCAAAGGTGATGCTACCGTGCGTTTTATCATTAAATAAAGCTAATTGAAGTGATTCTGCCAGAAATGTAGCATAAGGCAAAATTGTGGGCTTGGGGTTAAATAATGTTGTGTTTTAGGTATTGACACTTTGGATCAGATACAAAACAAGACTTACACACTACATGGATTTATATTGTACAGACATGCTCCAACATTTTGTACTGACATGGAAGTAAACTCTGAAATAGAGCACCAGGGGAACCTAGAAGCCCTTTGTATGAAAAAATGTTTCTGTAACATTAATCTTCTGAGTCAATGGTCAATGTGAGATACATGTATTATTGTGCTTAAAACATCCCTTATCTCGATATTTCATGTTTAATTAATATTTCCTGTTTTAAATTATCATTTTGGTATTAAATTTCGACCCTGTTCACTGTTTATTACCGATATTGGAACGTTTAGGAACTTCACACGAGCACATGTGGGTTTTAGCTCACGTCACCTCAATATGTATGTATTAATGTACTTGTATTCCTTTGCATAATTGTGACAATAATAAAAACCAAGCAGAAACAAACAAAAGTACAGATGCAGACTGTTATTTATAGCATCACATATGAAAAGCCTTCAAAGGTGGCACATGTCAGTACATTTAAATATCTGGTGCTAAGGCTAAATTTGATAAAGGCAAGAACAAAGGAATATCTTACACGAAGCAAGAGTGTGCTTAAATGATAGAACAAATTATCAACTATGCATACTTTTGCTTTGGAACCAGAGTCTATCAACAAATAGTAGGCATACCAATGGGAACAGATCCTCCCCAATATCTTACCAACCTTTATTTACATTTTTATGAATCAAAATGGATGGAGGAGTTGGCAAAAACAAACTTTACAGCTGCAAGAAGATCATATTCTCGCACAAGAAGATTTATAGATGACCTGTGTGCTTGAAACAATGGAGATGGAATAAAGGGGAATTGGAAAAACATAATTTCCAAAGAACTTATATTAAATCTGAAAATGAAAGTGATACAAAAGCTACTTTCCTTGATCTGGATATAGAAATAAAGAACAACCAGTTTGTAACAAAAATATTTGACTAGAGAGACCAGTTCAAGTTTGATATTATCTCCAACCCTGAGCTGACAGAAAAAAATCCAGAGAAACAAGCATATGGAGTTTGTATCGGATAAGTCATACGTATTGCTAGAAACATCACACTTTTTAGCGATTTTGTCAATATGGTTAGAACTTTGTTGTATAAATTACAACACAAAGTTTATAAAAACAACAATTACACAGAACTCTGTTGAAATGTTTCTGGAGATATGTCCAAATACCTAATAAATGCAACACTTACTCAAGAATATTAGTCAAATTGTGTCAAGCTGGAGTTTGACATGACAAAGTATAGTCCTCAAAGTGTTTAGAGTGGTAAGAGGGAAAGCACCCGGGGTAAAGTATACTTGACCCACCTAATGAATTTTCTCTAGTCCGGTTTAAGTCGGAACACCATGATCATGCTCATTTTTTGAAGGATTTCTTTCTTTTTAATGTTTTCATCCAGTACAGTAGAAGAGCTGGTTTTCAGCTAATACCTTAGTACACTTGACCTCATAACACCTATAGTCAACTTTATGGTGCTAAAAATTGTATAAATATTTACCAGTTTATACCAGTGTCGGTATGGTGGAATAGTGTATGAAGCTTTTAAGTTTCAAAGGAGACGTCCGTCCGTCTGTCCGTCCACCCACCCACCCACCCATGCATCCATCCACCCATCCATCCATCCATCCATCAATCTATCCACCCAACCATCCATCTATCTATCTATCCATCCATCTATCCGTCCATCCATGCATCCATCTATCTACATACCTACCTATGTATCTGACTGTCTGTCTGTCTGTCTGCCTGTCATCATTCATTTCTCTTTTTACCTGTGTCTAAAATTAAAGAATTCAACCAAGTTTTTTTAACACAATAAAAGATTTAGGATTTGCAAGAATCAAAGAATCCCGTAATTAGTATTTATTGTGAAATATCAGGACATTTAAGATGTTCGTGAATTTTCCACATTTATCTTGCAAACGTTTCAAACTGAAATGGCAATGAGTTACAATGCAAATAAAAATCCAGAGGCCTTGGGGAATCGGAAACATACAGATATGTTTGTCAATCCTCTGACAACTTTCACAACACTGAGTTGTTGGATCATCGTTGGCGTAGCTTACATCCATTTGGATAATCGACAACGATATATAGCTTTTCTGAACGGAATTTTTGAGCTACTACAAGTTACCCGTATTGTTCCACGGAAATCACAATATATATATATATATATATATATATATATATATATATATATATATATATATATATATATATATATATATATATATATATATATGATTGGTTTCTTTACTCTTTTGCCTATGATATAAATATTTTATTGAACGGCAAAAATTCTGACATTTTGATAGTGTCCAGGTTACTTTTAATCATAAGGTCTATTTTTGAATTCTTCAAACAATACGGTGTAAGTCAAATTGACGAAAATTGGATAATAAATTATAATAATTATATCATACAAAATATTGTTTCAGAGACCTTAATTTTAATATAAAAGTTCGGATATGTAACATTAATATTGTAATGTAAGTAAAAGTCGGTGTATGGCTCACTGAGCAGCTAAACTGGATATCACAAATACTTCTTATTTTTATATATGCAGGTGAACATTTGTGTACTATCAAGAAAATGCAAGGCAGTATAAATAGAACTTTCTTAACAAATATCTGGTACTCAGTAGTTTTCCTATTTAACTTTTGGAAACATAACTTCGACCGCAAAATAAAAAAATAATTTTTTATCTTCTTAGCAATACAATAAAAAAGAAATGTTTCATTAATTTATCTTGCTGAAATCCACTTAGAAATGAATGATTCATAAACTTCAAAGGTATCGGACTTGAATCACTACATGCACATAAATTGGGTTTATTTGTGTACAAGATTCTACAAAGTCACACAGAATCAGCGGATCGCTGACTTCCATTTACATAATACACGGCAAAAGAATGAAAAAATACAATCTGTCAACGTTGGTTAAAACTTATTTTATTTCGAAGATATACAATTTAATAAACAGCACAATGCCCTATTCTGATCCCTCTTGCAACAGAAAATAAAGACGCTGCACAACATTTACGACAATGTTCAATAAGAGGTATAAGCAACAACACATGACATAAAAGTCGTAATACCACACGAGTGAAATATTTAGACCAAGACAGTACACCAAAGACAGTAAAAAAAATTCGGGGGCGGGGCGGTAAAATTTAACCTGAAACTTGTTCATAATCGTGCATAGTCTCAAGAGACAGATACTTTGGGCTGTACTATGCGTTGTGTAATATGAGTTATTATATACTGCGTAAGTATGATTCTGCCTGGGTCTCCAATATATTCTTCAATGGTCGCGAAAATTGTTTCATTCTGAATAAAGGTAGAGTTTTTAGAACCATATAGTTCAGTAGTTTGTTTACATTCAAAGCAACCACAATACTCAAATGTTATCTACGGCAATGGAAATACAGAACAAAATACCAATCGCTACGCAACAAACTTTTCCATTTCTGCTCAAATACGAACTTAAGAATTAACTAAGAAATAGATGACATCTTCCGAATTTTATACCTTATATGTTTTTATGTGTAGTTTTTCTTTTTCGCTGAATTTTCTTTTTTTTTCGTTTTTTTTTCTTTTCTTTCTTTTCTTTTTTTTTAATTTTTTTTTTGTGTTTGTTTTCTCTATTCTCAAGTCATTTTTTTAATTTTCATTTTGAATAATATCGAAACTTTTGATGCTCGGGTGTTACACAATCACATAACAAACACACAACTGCCTAAAACTGTGATACACGTACTCAATCTGGTGGGCCCACGTGCCAAACGTCGTGAGAGGAAAAACTACTGGTCAACAAAGTTTTAACGCACATGTATTGAAAAAATGATTTGATCAATTCACTGAATTTTTAATGTACCGTGACGTTTCAAGCAGACAGGATGTTGAATCTCACAGCCGGCAATGGTATCACTAAGATTAGTCGGTGGTGTCGTCCCTTTGAATTCCTGAGGGCCGACACACGCGGAACTCATTATTCTCAAGAAAATCCATTGGAAGTTATATATTGCGACCCATTTATCATGAAAATCCTTTGTGAAATTAATGTGACGTCGTTATATAGATATGTGGCTTAAAATTGATCCCATAGAAGTATCGTCAGACATATGTTCCGAAAAAAAGGGCAAGGGGGGATGACAGCAAAGAATCGTGATTTAAAAACTTAGCTTCGTTTTTGGTTAGCCAATTTCTATAAAGAAGCCGGTATCTTTCAATTTTAGAAAAAAAAATGCATATAACAATCCTGAAATTTGAGAGAGCAAAGAGATGATCACTCATTTTTTATTATCAACTTCGTTAGTATGCATGGCCCTTTTTAAATTATGTGCCACTGTTTATCAGTCAATCAATACTTCCTTGGTACTCATAAAACGACTATTAGACATGTGATTTTCTTCCTAATACGTGTCCATTGATGTTACATAGTACGGCACAATTAACTCTGCCACGGTTAGATAAAATAAAATTTGCCGTTGCTTTCTGCCATGGTCCAATTCTCACTGCTCGTGAGCGAAAAGCTTTGTTGTTTAATATTGTTTAAAATCAGTCCATCATCACTACAAAGGCTTTTGAAATAAACCTATTGTATTGCTACAATGCAATAAATACTTACTTTATTTGAGAGACAAAGGGAAGCAAAAGCTCACTGTGTCCGTTGTTTTGACGTTGGGTGCCAAACTTTAAAAGCGCAGAAGAACCAAAATCCAAAACGTGACTGGAGAAAATCTGTGGGCTTTGTCGGCTGATTGGTTTAGCTGTTTCCCTCAATTATCATTAAAATACTCAAGTAGTTTATATCTAAAAGCAGCTTGTGTAGATTTATGTAAGAATTAAGGTCAAATGACATTCTCTTTAGCCTTTCATCAGCATGCTGTAGAGACTATATTTATTTTATCTAAATAGCGTTTCCTGCCATATATAATGGACGTTATGAACATTGCAGAGGTATCATGAAGGCTGATTAATATTTGTATATCTTAAAATTACTACTTGGGCAAGAGTAGATTGAGTCACAGCAAACAAATAGTTTAGCAGTTGGGCATAAAAAAAATATTTTAATGAAGGATAATTACTTAGTTAGATTTAAGATGATCGTTATATATATATATATATATATATATATATATATCTAATATATATATATATCTAATATATATATAAACATTTTACTCAATTGTATATTTTATAAGACTCTCAAACAAAAAGTGCCTATAAGTGATGGATATATCTAAAATAAAGTTTTTCGCTTCAATATTATTGATGGTGTCGCGCGTTGGCTGAAGTAAAAGGATGTCTTCCAACAGAATTATTCCGTAAGACAAACTTATTACAAGATGAAAAGAGAATTTCGGCAAATCGGTAAAAAGAAAGAAAAAATGTTTAAACAAAATGTTATTCAGTCATTTAGTATTCTACTATAATAACACTGCTTATTATTGGGAATTAATGAAACAGCTTGAAATTGTAGTCTCATCCAAAAATCAATCAAGTATAAAAATTGACAGTGCTCACTGGATACAGCATCGTATTACACTCATGACAAATGATATCAACAGATAAGAGAGTACCATGCATTAAGAAGTGAATAATGCTTTGTCCAACACATGTTTAAAAACAACCTTCTCTGGCATAGATTTTACAATCAATGAAAATGAAATTATTTTTGCCTTATCCACACTGAAAAATGGTAAGTATCCAGGAAAAAAATGGTGGACTGAATGAAATGCTGCAAAATTGTTAAACATGTATGATCACCTTTTTAAAACGTCTTTTGAATCTCATATTTTGTACAGGATTTTTCCCCGGCTTCCAAACAAATATAGAGGAAATTTGTTGATCAGCTGCTTGTCTAAATGGTTTTGTTGCATTTTAAATTGACATATATAGAATAAATAAATGCAAAAATATTAAATAACAAGTATCAAATTGGTTTGGCAGAAAGATTGAGAACCAGAGACCATTTGTTTGTGCTTCGAACTCTTATTGATAAATATGTTACAAAGGTAGTGAAAAATATTTTTTTGTATGTCTGTTTCATTGACTTTCAAAAGGCATTCGATTTTGTATAGCATGAGTGATCACTGTATACATGGATGACTTATGTTATTGGTGGATACGTGTTTAAAATTTTGGAAGGTATGCATAATGATTCACGAGGTCAAGTTATTTTTTTCAGGGTTTTAATTAATAGGGTAAAATAAGAGTGTATTTTAAGTCCCACTCTATTTAGCTTGTATGTGACTTATCTAACTAACATATTAAATGAAGGTTGTGATCTTGTGACGTTGCATAACGAAAGGCTCCATTGTTTATTGTATGCAGATGATTTGATTTTGGTATCCTATTCTGAAAAGGATTTACAATGCTCTTTAAATAGGGTGTCAATCTAGTGCAGAAACTGGAAATTATATGTTAATGTAGATAAGTCAATAATAATGATTTTTCATAGGACTGGTAAATTAGTCATTTCGCACTTTACAGTTTGGAAACAAAAAAATTGAAGTGCTGAGAAAATATGTACATTTGGAAATGGAAATTTCAAATTCCAGCAAATGGAAACTTTACAGGTGCCATAAAATACTTATGTGACAAAGCAGTGAGTTGGGAAGACTAAAGAAAACATTGTTTAGTAATTAAACGGACAATAGATTATAACTGCACCCTTTTTAACAGACTATTGTACCCATATGTTCATATCATTATAAAATCCAAACATCTAAATTGTTATCTCGTGGTGATTTAAGTGGCTACTTTGAAGCAGAATTAGACAAATTATACCTTAGCTTCCTGAAACATTGCTTAGGTGCAAATTGGAAAGCATGCAACATTCCAGTGTTAAGTGAAACCGGTCAGTACCCCTCTTATCATTTATTTTTTAATCCTGTTTGTAAAACCTGGCATCGCATTGGAAATTTAAATCGAGACACACTTTTGTAATACGCCTACCGGTGCAATTGTTAACTAATGACTACAGGCAGATCTCAATGGCTCTCCAGTGTAAAAGATATTTTAAACATTATCAGGTGCAGTGATATTTGGAACAACTGTGGCACTGATTTTGTTCACCACCGTACATATATCATCTCGAGCTTACTCAAAGAAAAGAGTAGATTATAGTGAAAAAGTGAAATGAACCTACAATTGTTGCCTGATTAGACGTTAAGAACATATGCAAAATATAAGGAGTCTTTTGCATTTGACAGATACTTGTTTATTACCAGAGACGAAAAAGTGCGAAAATCCTTCACCCGATTGAAAATAAGCGCCCACAATCTCCCTATTGAAATTGGCAGACACAAACAGCCAACCAAAGTTCCATTGGATCAACGAATATGCAATGTATGCCCAGCCATTGGAAACGAATCTCATTATATTTTATCCTGTTCAAAATGTATCAATGCACGCAAAAATTATTTGATTTAACAACTGAATTTTTTGCAGATTTTAGTCCTTTGGAACGGAACACAATTTCTTTTAATGAAAAGTCAAGTTTTGAAACAATATACATTCAGAGTTCGTTTTTGGCTGCTTGCATGAAAATTGATGGACCGCTTTGATATTCATGCACCCTCTATCGTTTTCTTTTTCTTTTCCTTCTTTTTTTCCAGGTTTTTCGTAGCTTGATCCTGGATGTATTACATGGAGTGTATACTGTTTTGAATTGTACTGTATGTATGTTGTTGTTTGTTTGCTACTGTATTGTTTTAAGTTTTCGGCAAAGTGCCTCTTCTCTATGTGCATGCGTGGTACAGCAAAATAAAGTTCATTCATTCATGCGAATTTTGTGCTGGCAGTGAAAGTTTAAGGTCTGGTGGGCGATTTCAATTGAATGATCAGGCAAAAAACATCTAGGTACTGGTTCCAAAAGCCCAGCCTAACGCGACGTCATGAAAAAGACATGTCGCCAGTTGTTATCACGCTGCCTTAGCTATAATGAGAAGGACGTCCAATTTGTAACCCGTACAACAGTTATCATGTAAGTACGATTAATATATACAGAAAACGAACATATATGACTTCAGTTATTTATTCATTGATTTTGCTCATGTTCCCGTGCTTTTTTTTTTCATTTGTTTTTGTTCTTTGTTTTTTATTTTATATATATTTTGAGTTTTGCTTGTCTCAAGCATTCGGCGCTTTGGCATGTCTGGCAAGATTGGAAAGTGAAAGTAATCGTACAAGCCAAAGTGAAGCATTTGTTGGGGATTGTTGTTCATGAAACTACGAGAAACAAAACTGTGTTCCTATTCAATAAATACTTAAGAAATTGTCAAAATGGTAGTATCATAGAATTAATGGAAAAAGATCCACCTAATTATTGACTGGACCTGGAGCATGTCCGGCATGCAGATTAGCTCCAGATGAGACTATTTCTCTCTCGGTGATAACATTACCATTCAAATGTTGCTTTTCACAACGACGACACCTTTGTTACTGTTAAAACGGTTCGGCCGTTGAGTCATGACTTTCTCGTGATTTTCCCCTCAAATAACATGTATAAAACAAAACCTAAAGAATTTTAGGAAATGCATAAAAGTGTGTGTTGAAACACACTTCAATTATTTTTGCACACAAATGAAAACATGCATAAGCATTAACGGGTTGTTATGCATTATTTTGGCAAAATGTTTGCTTCGCGTATTCACGGTCTGGCACATGTTTTGCCTGTATACTCATATGTATATATATACACACGTATGTGTGTGCAGCACAATCAGCTTGGTGCCGTTATTTAATCAATTTGTTTACCTCTCCTACATTGGTGTCTCATCACAAGAAGCCATACATGTAATTGTACGTGTCATATATACACCCAATGATATATTTTTCATGAAATCACAGGTAAATGCAATTTGGTCTTTGTTCAGATTTGATATGCTAAATGGTAATAATTTGTAACTGGTCATAATTTGGTTGGTATCATCAGTATTTTCCGTAAGCACAACTCTGCACAATGTTTGCAAAAAGGGATTAAATTACCCCTTTCTCATGGATGCTGTAAAAGAATTGAGCAGCAGCATACGATGTAACACCTTCCACATGATGAAGTATTATCTCTGCAGAATCAGTTGTGAGTCATAGAACACAAGTGGCAGAGGCTAAATTCCTATCTTTGACATGAACAATATGACCTGGGTGATGAATTCACACAGCGCTAGCCCGAAACAGGTCATTGCTTGGCAGAGCATCCCAAGTGGAAGTAGAAAATACAACCATCGAAAATACGAACTGTTGTAGGGTAACACATAGGTTGTTTAAGGTCTTTTAATTAACTGCAGTCTTTGAACAAAACGCAAGTCATAACAGCGAATGGATAAGTTTACTTATTTGTTTTATGTATGTGGGCCTCCACGTACTCGTTGCTACGCCATTGCATGAGGTGGGGGTGGAGGGCTCGGTACATCTTGGCCCACATGTATGGGATAAAGGCGCTAAACTTGCTGCATTGCAAAAACTTCAAAGGACAAATATCTGTTTCAATTCGACTTAGTTGGAGCGCTAAATATTATCGAATAAATGCATAATATTTGTCTTAATTTATTTATAAGCGACTAACGATCAAAAGTGGGACTACGGAAAGTTTCTGACAATTTGGTTTTTATGTTGGCAGGCACAATGGCATCAGATCTCAAGGGTTAGTCCAGCATTCTTAGTTTCTATGAGGGCTCATCCTGCTACACTGGTGACACTGAATGATCATAAGCTAATCGGTTCACAAAAGACAAATTACCCCATTAGCCCTTCCTACGTTACCAATACCTGAAGTCAAGTGGCAACATGTTTGTTTCATTATTGCAAATTTAGTCCTACATATTAATTGTAATTTACATTTAGACCGTAGACCATGTAACTTGGTGATTATGAAATCCACTCCATATAGTAATTTAAGCTTAGCATTATATTTTAGGACGTGAATTCATTTCAGGAATGCGTTATTGATTATCTAAATTAGTTTCATATGAGTTCGGTTGCGTAAGACAGTTGAGAGGACCAGAAGGCAGTTGTTTTGGTCAGACTGGAATACTGTAGTAATGCCACAAAATGGACTTAAGATCGTTGAGTGTTGCTTCTGGAGGCTTCCCTGATAAACTGAGGAAAATAAGCATTCTGACTTTGGTAATTTTTTACATTTTTCTTCTCACTCAGGCGCTCATTCACTGTGCACAAGATGTTCTTTATTGGTAGGGAGGCCCAAGTCCAAGATGGCCGATTCTGTATGGGAAGGCGTTTTCAAATGCGCATAAAATATAAACCATTCATCCTGTGGAGCTAATGTTTTCTAAAGAGTTAGAAAGGAATAACTTGAAAGCAATCTGAAAATTTCAAAAGTTTACTGTAAACACTTTTGAAGTTAGAAGGGTCTGAAAATTGAAAAAAATCACAAAATCGCCCATTTGAGAAAAACACTAAGTCCAGTGTCCGGATCAGAAAATTTAAATTTTGATGGGAGGTTTTCAACTTTTATCACAAAGTATCAACATAGTTTAGAAACTGTGAAAAAAAAGAAAAAAAAAAAAATCACCCCTGGGGGGGTCAATTTTTTGTTCCGCCTACTTTGCGTACTTAGCTCAAAATGCCAATTTCAGATGCTCATAACAAAAACTCTATATTATCTAAAGGTCTGATCTTCTCAATATCATTTTTGTATATAGCATAGAACAACAAGACATATAAATCTGTATTAAAAACAGCATCCTTTTTATTCAATTTAACTTTAAAAAGCAGAAATTATTCAAAATCACATTCTACCGATGAAAATACCCATTTTTATAGCAAGTTGATACTATCATTGTGAGAATTCTACACTAGATACACACCATTTGTTACTTAAGTCCAGTGTACATATAGTACTTCATTTGTCATATAAATTCATATTGTGGTCTATCAATTCATGTAAATTTTAATGAATTTTTAAAATTTCAAAATCTTATCAAAATTGCACTTTCTGGCTTTTCCTCCACTTTTCTATGCAAGTTTATTTTATCACATGACTGGTCTTTGGTACAAATTAATTTCTGTTGAAAATTGTGTCCATCATTTAACATTTTATTCTATTCAAGAGTAATAAATAAACATTAAATTTGAGAGAAATATTGTTTTGAAAACAACAAATCAATATTGCATTTAAACCGACATGCAAGCCAAATTCCTTACAAACATATGGGTTTCACCATCACTAGAGAAATTGTCCAAAGTTATGTAACCAAGATTTTCATGTACATGCTATCTACTTTGAAATATACATGGAAAATTTACATGGGGAAAAGACAATTTGACAAACATTATTATAAAAAATAACACATACATTTATGTGACACCATTTATATAACGGAATGCCGCCGTTTCGAGCACCATGACATGACAAGGGAGAACAATAATTATTGAATGTTCTTGGATTAATGAAAAATATCATGTTAGATGTTATTGAAGACATGCATTCATTGTTCTATTAATGTCTTAAAATTTCAGTCTATTCGATTATGCAGTGGAATATATTGGGTCTCTTCCCCCCCCGCTCTCTCTCCCTCTCTCTCTCTCTCTCTCTCTCTCTCTCTCTCTCTCTCTCTCTCTCTCTCTCTCTCTCTCTCTCTCTGAAAAATGCATCTAAACAAAAAGTTAAGCAAGTACAAAATAATTTACAAATAAAACACACACAGTTAAAAGTCATACTTTTACAGCTATTGTGAGGAAATATACATTTTCATTTTAACACCATATATATTTATTCCTGTGTATCACAAATGTCAAATATTAAGTTTACCATGTTCTGTTACAATTGAACTCTCGAAACTTTTGAAACTAAGACGGTCTCTATACGGTATTGATTTAAAGATAAATTTATCATGTACCCACTTTTGCAATGGACATTTAATAGCAATTTGTAAATCTGAATTTTATTGGACTTAAACAAAAGGAATCTTTCAGGTAAAACTTGTAAACACGACAAAATTTCATCTTCCATGCCAGCCGATGATATAAACATGCAGGGTAGTTCCCGTTATATATTTATTCCTTACATTCCGCCAATTGCAAAAATGCATTCTTGCGAACCATCAGTCAAATGACCTGTTCACAGAGCTTCCCGCGGGCAACCTAAAGCCTATATTTATTGCATGGACATCATGAAATTAATGACACTTTCAGCTACCATGAGTCAAATCAGCTGTTGATTCCTTTTTGGTGAAATGACAAAAGTGTGATCCAAAAACTTTGCAGAGCTCATTATTTTGGATATATATATATATATATATATATATATATATATATATATATATATATATATATATATATATATATATATATGTTTAAGTAACTTAGACCCTTTCGGCTCAGTTCTTATGTGCTCCCTCGCAGCAGTGTGTTAATATTTTTACACCTGAGCTCCCTCATGTGAAAATCGTATTCCTTTTTTGTCTTCCGTGGTGTGGTCTATTCCCGGACCTACCAAAAGAAATAACTGTTATTAAAAACACTATTAAGTTTGATATTATTCTGCAAATTATGTATTTTCTTTGTAATCGGAGAACACAGATCCTGCGCATTTCCATTGGTCTTTTTTTAGTTTCGTATATATCATATAACTTTCTTTAATAAGGAAATATTTTAAATCATGTCACATGCATGTTACACTCGTTTCTTATAAATCTGCGCGTCTGTACACTAAAATGTATGATTTTCTTGGTGAAATGTTGAAAATGATTCATTAATGCCTCGTCAAACTCGGTTAAGCGTTCCACGTAGCTGAAGTGGTTGTGTTATCTAAAATTTGGTACACTGAGAATTCGGAAAAGAACAGGGCTTTAAATTTGTAAAGCAGCGGGTCGTATCGACGAAAATGGCATACCCGAAACTCCCAGTCACAAGGTATTTGCATATGAGCCACTCTGCTGTTGGGGCTTTCAGGACTGGAGGCTATGATGTTCGCAACAGATGGCCCTGCATTTTCAACCGATTTGAAAATATCTTCAATAAGGCAATGAGTGTGCACTGAAGTTCCCAATCCAATCCCTGAGTACATAGTCTCTACTTTATTGTCACTTTCTTGAACTATAATAATCATTAAAACTCCTGCTTTTATCCATTTTATACTCCGTTTTCATGATACGTGACATGCATAGATATATTTTTAATAGGCGAGACGGATATCATCAGCTGAGGTAGTTCACAGCTTGAGTCTTCTGAACTGGCAACGAGGGCTGAGACACAGACCTAGGCTCGCAGAAACCAGTAACTCTGTCACAGATTGACGTAGTTCATTTGAAAGAATATCGGATATGCAACAAAATGATTGGATTACTTCTGAAACATATCTGTTCATTATAGGTAAGTAGGCAGATTAATCTATAATCTGATTGAATATATTTTATCATTTGTCGACAAAAAATACCCTTTTCTGTTACAGAGCCGACGCTGATTTTGTAAAAATAAATAGTTGCTTATCATTCATATCACTGGTGCTCAGTGCTACGCTGATAAACATCAATTGGCTTGATACGTACATTGACTTCAATAGTATATTGGTGGGAGCCCTTTTTTCATGAGGTGTAATCAGGGACTTTAATCTTTTTATCATGAATAATAACCCTGTAAAAAGTTAATATATATATATATATATATATATATATATATATATATATATATATATATATATATATATATATATATATATATATATATATAGTCAATATTAAACCAATATTACTGATCGACTGACTGAAGGACTGTATAAGTTAAAAATAAATAAATAAGTAAATAAGGATGTTAGTAAGTGAGTAGATATGTAAATATTTTAATGAATGCATGAAAGAATAAATGAATGAATGAATAAATAAAAAATGGATGAAAATAAAATAAATAAATAGATGAATAAATAAATAAAGAAAGAAAGAAAAAAGAAAGAAAGAATGAATAAATAACTAATAAATAAATAAATAAATAAATAAATAAATAAATAAATAAATAAATAAATAAATAAATAAATAAATAGATAAATAAATAAATAAACAAATAAATAAATAAACATAAAAAAATAAATAAACAAACATAACACCTACATTTGGTATTTGGTCAAAATTATTGAATTTTATAAAAGATATATTCGAGCCCCAAGGACAGCCAAGAAAGATTAGCAATTATGTCATTGCCATGTAATCGATCGTTCGTTACATAACTGTCGAATATGTACAATGAAAAAATCGGCTCACTAAAAACACATTTTTTTGTGTAACCAATATTTTTTTAACTAATTTTTAAATGAGCTCAATTTACATTCATTATTTCAGACAGCAGGGGAAGCAAGATCACGCACTCTGTACATTAATATATCGCTAATGTAACCAACATCTTATTCCAACGTACCGTGAGGAATTTTCACATAATTCACATTAGATATATCAATTGTTCTAATGCAAAGCCTCATGGGTTATCAACCAACCGTGTAGCCTTCTACCTTTGCAAACAAAATTTGTCACAGAAATGTAATTTGGCAAACTGCCGCCACATAAAATGCAAGTGATTTCACTTTGTCTGACACGGTACAAGTGATATATTTAATATTCCATATCTTTTGCATTATCAAAAGCATTTTTCGTCTCTTTACCGTTTTCATTCTTGAGGAATTTCGACATAGGGCATTATCTAGTATGTTAGTATGAGTATTTATTTATATAATGCAGTCTAGATACTTGCTTGGTCAGAAGATTAGATTAAAGTAAGAAATTTACGTTACCAGTCGACAAACATCAGCTACATATGTGATGATGATAAAGACGACTGTGAACTAGCCCCTTAAATAGTATTCATGCAACCAAGTGAATATGTTCAACAAATTTTTAAAAAAGATACTTACCTACCTACCTACCTACCTACCTACCTACCTACATACATACATGAATACATACATACATACACATTCACACACACACACACACACACATACATACATACATACATGCATACATACATACATACATACATACATACATGCCGTGTCAATTATGCCTTAACGCTTACCTGCCTCCATTAAACCATTCTTTTTATGAATGGGAATTTGGTACAGTCGGTATGTGCGTTTCCAATTTCGGCCATGTGATCGGGGCTAGACACATTGCTGGTTCGAGACCTGCCTGTTCCATGGCCACAAAACGTGTACATACATACATACATACATACATACATACATACATACATACATACATACATACATACATACATACATACATACATACATACACACACACACACACATACATACATACATACATACATACATACATACATACATACATACATACATACATACATACATGCATACATACATACATACATACATACAAAATTACCCGAGTCGTGATCAGGCGCCCAGGCAGGCAAACAGCTCGGGAGATTAGGTTTAGACAGATAAACGACCAGGGTTATTTTGCATTTATCCCCTATGGTCCATTAAGAAAGAGGAACACAGACAATTATCATTACTCGTACCATCTTTTTCATTACATTGCAACAAAATTTGCCACCGTCATGCTGTGTGTATGAATACAAACTTTTTGGTGTGTGTGTGTTTGTTTTTTTTTTTTTTTTTGTTTGTTTTTGTTTTTGTTTTTGTTGTTTTTTTTTTTTTTTTTGTTTTTTGTTTTTTTTTTTGTTTTTGTTTTTCGTTTTTTTTTTTTTTTTAGTTTGTTTGTTTGTTTGTTTGTTTTTGGGAACGGCCGTTGCTTCAGCACAAAATCTCGTCGAAAGTTCACTTTTTATTATTTCGACACGGAATTAATTTGGTGAAGAGGAGAATTGGGAGGTAACGTTGCCTTTGAATGTTGTACCAACAAACTATCCAATGTATGTATCCGTGGAGCTAAGCTGCCTGAGGGCCGTCAGATTGGCCCCATTACTGACGGAAGCATTGCGAGCATTGCCCTAAAGCACGGGGTGATGATTACCTGCTACGCCACCTGGGACAAAAGATGAAGACCGAGTCTGCAGAGTGATTTGGAAAGATGTAAAATGTCTCTGAAAAGGGGAAGAATTTCCTTGGAGAATGCTGCACTTGGTGTACTGTTTAATTTTGCTTGCATTTGCGTAATTGTTCATGGACTGCACATCTGTGTGCCTGCTCAGCTGTTGAATTATGGTTAGCATGACCCCCTGATAGTCTTTAGTGCTGGTGATAAAATCATTTGACCTATGACCGATAGTCATACCAAATATGGAATGGACTCCTGCCATATTTGGAAAACCATATCTCTGATTTTACAAGTATGGTAAAAAGTAGTCCCACCCATGGGATATGGTCAATAATAACACACAGGCCATATCCAATGGGCTTTTAATGTACATGTACATGCAACATGGCACACAGTAGGATATAAAGAGCTTTATACATACATACATACATACATACATACATACATACATACATACATACATACATACATACATACATACATACATACATACATATATTCACTTTCATTACGTGTACATACTTAAAATATATCGCCAGGGTTATCTACATCTATGACTAGAACATACAGTTCCGTTGGGCTTAAATTGCCACAAGCGTGGGTCAACTGGATAATATATGGTTTGACTCCCACGCCAAGATGGCAGGATAACGTTTCTTCAGTACCAGTCACGATCCCTTGGTTTCTCACCACTCCAAAAGTCAGACGGAAGCATTGGGGTTACAACTACTGGTGGTGGAGGCCATATCAAGTCAAAAATACCGCAGTACACGGAAGATGGTATCCACAAATTAACTGGACAGCGCTCCTCTTGCAAATTCGAAGGAGCAACGAATCCAGGGTATGGATTTGCATTGGTGGAGATGCTAGATTATGCTCCTTCTATGGGAAGTCTCGGGCACATTATGTGGAAAATCTTGGGAAATTCTCCATGCGTCGCCAACATATCAACGAATTTGTTACAGTAATTATCGTTTGGTTTCTTTTGACATTCACTGGTATTCCAGGTAAGATGGTCATGATGATTTTAACGGGATAACGCATTGGATGCACGAATAATGACACACCCACAAATGTCTAGTGACGTAAACGATTATCGACACTCAATATGTCAGTTTGGATTCAATGATGCATGGAAGTTACATTGGGTGCATTTTACCTTTCCCATCGGGATATTTCGGAAAATGCAGATTCTACTGTCTGCCATTCACACACCAGTAAAACATGCTCGTTTCATGAAGCTGCCGATATAATCCAATTTTGTCATTTTCCTCAACCATTTTTACTTTCGGTCATAAGAACAGAGTCTAGATAAAGGGTCATTTTTTGTGGCCATGTCCAAAATGCAGCTTCTTTAGGATGCCCGCCGACTAATAAACTCAGGAGAATCTAACCATATATGCTTAAAATCATAGCTATAATAATGTCAGCCACACTCGCTGCTCTAACATGGACAATGTCATGGGCCTTTCATGTGCTTAGTTTTTTTTTTTTTTTCCAAAATCCAGCCATGCATTAACAAGGTACCTTGCTGCATGTGCATTATGAAAGTGGTACCATATACAACTATGCTCGCAGTTTTGTGGTACCCTCATTCTTTATTTTATCTTATTTTGGCTTCAGTAATAGTATTTTAAGTTTGTTTCCCGACAAAATGTCCTTGCACAAATTAATATAAGCAAGACACTAGATCCATATTATTCAAATCACAACACCCCTTTTCTTCCGGCCACGTTAAAAATGATGAGTTTGTAGTTGTCCCCTTGTGTTAGTTGAACACAAACGTGACAGTCATGTCAGCATTTTACATTTTCATTTTCAGGGCGGAATGAGTCAAACGTTTAATATAATTTTCAGTTTGTAGCTACTCTGATTTATCAATACAGATGGCACATACGCTTAAGAAATGGTCATTTAAAGAAGAAAGACTTCTTCAAGATTTAAGAAACACAGCTGGTCTTAGGTGCCATACCCGTCATTTCAACCATGCACAACTAACTTTTCCGAAGCAAAGTTACTCACCCGCTAGCATCTTTAGAGTAGCTTTATTCTGTGTTTGTACAATATTTACCATCAAAATGTTCCTCAAGCGAGATAGATGCCATTATTTTGAAGCAGATCTCATTACGTACATTTGAAAGTGAACATCTACGTTCACATGCCCCATGCGGGTATGCACTTAAGAGAGAAATCTGCTTTCATTTGGTCCACACATTTGCAGTGCTGACAACAAAACTTAATGGTAAAATTAATAATCAAACTTATCTTAATTTCCATTCCACGATTATTAAATTATAAAGTGAATGCTGTGCAGATACAGATCCCACCTACGGCAATGGAGGATACAGTAGTTCGTGAATAAACAACAAGGACAAAAATATGACCCCCCCCCCCCTGTATAAAACTATTTTTAATTTTAGCCCAGAAATTGGTTATTTACCATAATACATCGAGTAAGTGCTTTATATTCATAGTTTTATTACTACTTATATTTGACCCATCCAAACAGACATTAAAGCTAATGCTAGGGAATAAATTATATTTACGCCGATATAAGATATATCCCCACCAAGTTTAAAGATGAGCCGGTTAATATCACTAGCTAAGCTAGAGAGAATGCAAGAAAGGTACGAGCCAGGATGGAACTTTGTTTAACAATGACTTTGGTGCAATTAATTACGGGAGGGCACCTTTGTGTATACTGCCTGCTTACTTGATAAAGCGCAGTGTTCAATGCATGCAAACTGCATTACGATTGATCAAGAGATCCCAGTTTTGAGCCATGCCAGAATTACAATTCTTTAATCTTTAAGCCAGCAAAATATCACCGGCACAAATTTCACATTGTGTTACAAAAAGAAAAAAAACAAAAAAAAAAAAACAAAAAAACATTTGCCCATTATTTTAAACACAAGCCATGTTAATAAGTGTTGCAATCATAAATACCTTATTAAAGGACGTATGCTAACATAAAGACAACCTAACATTCAATTCCTAATTCATGTTGTACTGGATTGCTGTTGGTATCGCACGGAACTCTATCCATAATAAAACAAGCCGTCTGATCAGAATAGCATTTTAAATCTTTGTGTCACAAAGAGGCAGGTGCAGCAGAAGTGAACTGGACTATGAATATAGTTTATAATAGGACACCTGACACAAGAGGGTTCTGTGGACACATCTCTGAGATGCTTTATAGATACTTGCCCCAAATACGGCCCAACATGCTGCAGCCTATACTGACCTATGACGTACCTTACAAATATGACGTGATTTTTTTTATACCTGACTTGTGTGATATGTGTAGCATTAAGATATATTATTATGAGCGATATACTTGGCATAATGGGTCGATATAATGTGATTGCGTGTATTTTAGTCCTGATAAGATCCTGCACAAAGCCTCATAAAATGTAGTTAAAGAACGAAGAACGTTTTTTGGCCAGAACTTAAAAGCAAATAAATTTATCACGGTGACCCACAGTTGTGGTAGGTTGAGCTAGTTTTGCTATTCAACATATCCATGAATGGGTATTGGCATATGTGTGTGTGTGTGTGTGTGTGTGTGTGTGTGTGTGTGTGTGTGTTTATGAAACAGTCTGAAAGATGATGCAACCTGCACATATGCATTAATAAGGACAAATCTACCACGAAAGGTAAACATATTACACTTAAATGATAACTAATACGTATACACATATCAAAGATGACGCAAATTGATTTTTTTTAAAGACAAAAAATCGAAACAAAACGAAGCAATGAACAAAACCGAAACAAAAAAAAAAACAAAAAAAAAAACAAAACAAAACAAAAAAAAAAAAAACCAAAAAAAAAAAAAAAAAAACAAAAACAAAAACAAAAACAAAAACAAAAAAAAAAACCATAACACCCCCTCCAAAAAAATACATACACACATAAAAAACCCCGATATTTTACCCTCTAAGCAAGCAGCATTGGTATAGGTTTATGAATCACACCAAAATTGTGGGCTAACTTAAACCTATAATTCTGAACCCAACGAACATGCAAAAAGGGCAAAAAAAGAAAAGCGACATTAAGAATTGCTGCAAAGTTTATAAATAAGAAGATATTTGATAACTGAAAAGTTACCTGCCATTTCTGAAGACATTATCTAGAATTTTTACAGAACATTGTTTCACCTTATTCCCCGGCCATTTCTCTCACAATTAACAATTCCTTAAAAACGCCCCGGAATCATTTAGCATGACCTACTTAACACAGTCAGCAGATATAAAAAGGTACACACCCTTACATACAACGGTAAAGGTTTACATTTTGCAGACAGTTATATGACCATCATTTAGGACGAATATATCTGCAATAACTGTACTAATAGACACTCTTCCCGTTAATTTGGCAATTTGGAATTTCCTCTAAAAACAAAAACAAAAAAATAACTGCGGTGCAAATATGCTTCCAAGTGAAAGGCCGAGAAGTATGAAAAAAAGTCATAAAAAGATAGAAAAGTATGATTTTGACACATCACTGGTGGATGGTCCATGTAGAACAGGAAGACAACATCAAGAACAAAAAAAAAAAAAAAAAAAAAAAAAAACCAAGAACACTGAAAAGCTCAGCTGACTTGCTTTAAAATAATGGTTCAAAAGGGGCAAGCTTAGACTTGTTTTCCTACAGTTTTCAAAAAGCATGCACACTTGCTAAAAAGTTTCTTTACTGTTTTCATAAACAGTTGTTCAGTGTTTTCAGTGGGAACTTTGCTTATTCGTGGAACAATTTGTGCCATGTTGTGGTCATTGCAAGACCATTTGGAACTTATATATTAATGTAATGTACTGCTTGCCATGACAGGGAATATTCTAGTTTTTGTTGTCATTCTGGGTGCCACACATATGAGGACACCAACCAATCTTTTGCTGTTGAATTTAGCGGCTGCGGACCTGATAATGCTCATATTCTGTGTGCCTGAAAAGGTAGGATAGTCTACCAACAGACCCTATGTCACAAGAACATTTTGAATCAGCTTTCTGATTTCAACATCGTTTGCGGCCATAAAACTATAGCTGATGGAAATGTAATCATGTATTTTTAAGCACTTTAATGATTGCATACATTCACAAATTAAACTGAACAAAAGGTTATATGATTGTTTCAAAATGCTTAGTCACAAAATCACAAGTCTTATCATCAGCACTGTAAGTTTCAACGAAGGTGTACATAACATATGTGTTTTAATTTCTTGGTTCTTAGTTATGTGAACAAACCTGACACAGACAAAGTCTTTTTAACAATGGGGAACCAAGGGATACCGTGATGGTCTTGGTGTTTAATTGAAATATGCTTTTCAGTTGTGGGCTGATGGCTATATGTCTTCATAGTGAACTTTCAATTAGTGGTCTTAGGTTCCCATCGTATTACAAAATATAGTCAACCACAACTGCAAGTGTTGCCCACTTTCAAAATATACTGCTTGTGCAGGATTTTAGCACAATAATATTCGTTTGGACTTCGATTCTTTTTAACATTTAAAGTGACATTGTACTCCAATCACTGTCCCCAGATTTAATGTTACTTATTGAGGAATAGCTTTCAAACTAAAATATAAAGTTATTGCACTCCAGTATACTGAACGGTATTATGGTGGAAAGGTTGTTTAAGTGACTAACCTGTACCAAGTCCTCAAGGATAGAATCCGTCTTGGGCGCTCATCGAACACTAAGTTTGTTCGCTCGTTCGTTCCTTCGTTCATTCATTCGTCCATTGATTCATTTATTTATTTACCCTTGTTTGTATTCCTTCATTCAGTCATTGAATTGTTTATCTATTCATTTTAATAAAAATATGATCTTTTGTAACAAGGATTATGGATATAAATGATTTGTAGCTGTTACCAAGATGTGCTGATGCATTTACTAGACATTCTTTCATAGATGGCTAAATTTCGGTATATCTAAGCAGTTCATTGTACATAAGTTTCTTTAATTTAAAACATACATGTTACCTTTTGCAAACAATTTCAAGCTTTTGTCCGTTTTAAAATGTATTATTAAATTAAAGGTGATAGAAGAGTCCTTCGAAGGTGCATTATGGTACATGACAGATTCCATGTGTGGCTTTATGTTCTGCCTACGATACATATCATTTGGTGCTACCATTGGCGGATTTGTTGTTGTGAGCATGGAACGGTATGTGTACCTGAAGGCTATAAGAATCAAAACAGCAAATTTTGGCAGACCTAACAATATTTGTTGCCGTTTTTCCTAAAATCCTAGCTTCTGTCGACATAATACACATGGCAGTTAATTCATTTAAGTAAGACTTCCAAAATTATCAAGAAAATAAAAGCAAAGCAAAAGGTCCCTTCCCTGTTCCAAGCAGAGAAGGGCAACAAGATTCAAGGTCAGTTCACATTTTGTGCGCCTCTAGCGGCGACTTATGCAGCGAAGCAGATTAAATTTATTCCTCACCACAGGAAACACTGCTGCGCGCTCCTTTATGGAATCAAGTGACTACATTTCTACCTTGGAAATTATGAGAACAGAGCTAAAGAGAGAAACAGAGCATAAAAAAAATTGATACCACCGAACTGAAAAAAAGGAATGCAAGACTACAGCAAAACCACAAATAACGTAAAAAAAATAAATAAATAAAAAAAAAAAAAAAAAAAAAAGATATCGAAAGACAGGGAGGGATGCAACAAGCTTAGGGCTTGAATTACTGTTGAACATATCGACTCATTTATCCAGCGACGCATCTTTGTTAACACACTACCTTGTTGCAATAAAAAGTGCCAGTGAGCATCGGTTCCAATAAGACATTTTCAAATATGCGACACATTTGCAATATTTAATGCCATGCATATATAATTACAAGGAACTGGGTGAAACAACAATTTCAAAACAGCAGAGCCAACCATATTTCTTATGGATTGTAATGTAATTCTTTTAATACTGTTTACTAAGCAGACAGAATGCGGTGCAACTACTTCTATCCTTTTTGCATATACGTACTTCCGTTTTCAGTTATGTAGGTATTTGTTATCCAATGAAGGCTAAATCAGTATGTGTAACTCAGCATGCATACACAGCCAATGTGATTGTTTGGGCAACTGCAATCGTCACTTCAATACCAGCGGCATTTGTTAAGGTACGTTATGGTCATACCCACTGGATCAGTTTTTCAACTTAAGGATTAAATATTCATTCAACGGCCTGAAACAAAGAATTTGGAACACGTAACTGCAAATAACACACAGTTCAATACTTCGATTTGATTTTTTCTTACTTTTCTTTAATGCTCTTTTTTTTTTTTTTTTTTTTTTGGAGGGGGGTCTTAAATCATATCTCTCTCTGTGTCTCCCTCTCTCTACATGTATATGTGTGTATACTTATGCACGAGCTTATTGAAAGACTTTTTGGCCAATATCATCAATCTGCAGGACATACTACGACTCTGATTTTTTTTCAGACTGTTCTGAAACACGGAAAGACTGCCTGGGGCGTTTACGTTTGCCGAGTACCAATATCACTGGCAAAACCATTTTCTCTTTATGTGTTTGTCTTCTATTGGGCTTTGCCTTCATCGACTTTGTTACTACTTTACATCAGGATATGTGCTACACTGTGGAAAAGCGTGAAGAGTTCGCAAAGTCTACAATGCCAAAATGCGTGTGTATCTTTCCATAATGTCACCTTTGAATAAAGTATGCCTATTCATAACAGCCGTTTTAAATACCTGTCTAGGTAACAATGGGAGATTCGAACTTTCATAACCACTATCGATATAATAAAGTTTATGTGTGGTATTTTTGTATATGACTTTTTTGCCATTCAATTTCTCTGCACGTGTTCTTGTACTTGCTGTCCCAGTCAATTTCACTGGTGGGCAATATGTCTCATATAGCAAGCAGTGTAACTTGAAATGCGTTATAGGGAACAACACTGGTTGAAGTACGTGTTGCGCCTATATAAACAGTTTGCCACTCATTATTCCCTTTCATCTAATGCACGTCTTTCATTAAAATTGCAGATTTTTGTATTGGAAGGATTACGTAGCCTCAATTAAATGGGCATTGACAAAATATAAGAGGGGCAGTTAAATGCAATATTAATATAATTAAAGCTTCAACTGCTTTGGGGGGTGGGTTGGATGCTTAGCAGCGAGAATCCAACCTAACCCTAGGAATGACCTCAAACGACCGAACTGTTCATTATAAAGACCGATCAGCATCATGAAGAACCAAACGTGTATGGCGTATGATGATGACAGACATACGATATGTGGAACTGAGACAAAATACTAGAACTATGTCAGTTATATCAGAGCACGATTGTGTTTATTTTTACAGATTTCCAGCAGCAACCACTGAACCAAGGAGACTTAAATTATCCAAGGAACTTCGATCTAGAGTACGAGTAAGTTGTTTGTAATTTAATAAATTTTAAGATCTAAATCTTAAATCTCAACATTATTTTGGTAGTATGCGGCATTTTTTTAAATAAACATCAGCAGACCAAGATCGAAAACATTCCCGTCCGTAAGTTTGAATCTATGAAAAAAATATATCAAATTGACTAATTCATATACAATATGATTTCAGCGCAGGCATTTTTCTAATCAAGTTAAACTGATGCAGTCCATATAAACTATGATTATTCATTTTTGCAGCTAATCATTGGAATTGAAACCTTAGAATATATATATATATATATATATATATATATATATATATATATATATATGAAGGAATCACATACTGACCATTAAGATAGAAAATCCATTAGCAGGAATTAATGTACCTAATCGTGCCATCACGAAGTTTCAAATTGTGGAAAGAAAAATAAGGAGGCGTAACTTTCTCTGCGTTGCAGACAGATTCCAACAAATAATAATTCATTAATGACTTCTAGAAGGAATAAAGCTAGGCACGTCTTGCACCTCATGCTTAACAGGGATGTATGGTTCCTATAGTCATTCAAGATGGAGGTCATTGCGATGTGATAGACATATAAATTCACATAATTTGATGCAATGTACTCAAAATGCTGGCAAAAACGAAGGAACGGAACCATTTTTATTATAGGTAATAAAAATGCTGTTGTTGATACTGGCCCTATTTTTTCTCTGTTGGACCCCCAACATTGTTTACTCGTTCTTGCGTTCGAACGTTAAGATGGCATGGCGACAATCCTATTATCCAATGATGTATCTACCAGCGGACCGACTCCTGAGAAAGGCATTTATCCTGTTAGCACTCAGTAATAGCTCTGTCAATCCTATTGTATATGCTTTTGCCTCGAGGTAAGTGAATGTTATATTAAAGTTGGCCATATACTGTTCGTTTTAAAGCTCACTCCGCAGGTACTACTTATGACTGTCGTTGTCTTAGTACCTCTGTGCCTAGCTAGGCCACGTGGGAATTACACAGAATCATTACCCATAAACTTGATAATGTAGGACAAAATCCTGAGCTTTTTCCCAGGGCATTCTGGGTAGGTGGTTATATCTCACCACGATATGCTCATGTTAAGCTTATTGTCAAGTGTCACAGTAAATATATTCCAATGCCATGCCGGTGATATCCCGTGAGACATTTGGTTTCTTTTTTGAACATAACTTTGCAAAATGTTTCGAATCTTGAATTTTCATTGAAAATTCTGTTGTTGGCAAATTATGACGCAAACCAAGAGCCTGGGTATTTAGTTAATTGGAGATTATGTCATGGTATTCTTTGAGCTAGGACCATAGAAAGTGACACAGCTTCAGTTAGCAACATCCTTTAAGGTGCAGCCCAAGGAAGATGTCCCAGAGCAGGCAAAGATAAACCACTCCTTGGTCAATTATGTCTGCAAGCCATGCCGATTATTCAGAGGGTATTGTCACAATGTACCCATGTAACAATGTGCTCACATTGCCCACCCAGAAAACATCCTATCACCATAGTAACAAATGGCTAGGAAAACATTAAATTAAAAAAGAAATAGGCAAGCATATAACTCAAAAGAAACCATGAGTCTATATCGCAGTTTTCTCGAAGAAAAAATAGTAATGCACATTAGGCGGAGACACGAGGAAAAAAACTGATGTATGTGCAAATAGGGAATGGTTATTTTGAACACTCGTTTGGGAATGATTTCTCCTTCTAAACTTCCTCTTTCCCTATAGCCTCTTTGCTCAGTGAGTATCAAATCAAACAGGATACCGCACTGCATAATGCTACTACGAAGTAATGCGACACATCCGTAACGTGACACAGGTGTCACGTTAGGAATGTCAGTAGTAGTTCCCGACCTCTAACCTATGATTAAGTCTCATTCATCCCATGTGGAGGTTAGTGAAAATCGGTAGGTTAACCCTTTGAGCTTTCCGAGTTGTCCCTCCCTCAACTGCCGAACAAAAACATCACAGAACAAACATGAAAAATAAGCATAAAAACGGGACACAATAACAAACAGCGACATCACATGTCCAGAATCTAGTGGTAATAACCGCCTCCCCCGACCTTCCTGCAAAATGAGTTACTGTAACATGTAGTCCTTTACGACACGCCAACACATAACCGTGTCTCTGGCGCCTGGGTATCATTTTTTTTTTTTTTTTTTTTGACAGAAAGGTACTGAGGATAACAGGTGTGCATACATTGTAGCGAGTGTTTAAAAGATAAAAAAGAGTCTTTCTTTCTTCCTTTTTTCTTCCTTCCTTCCTTCCTTCAAATTATATATTTATTTATTTATTTATTTATTTATTTATTTATTTATTTATTTATTTATTTATTTATTTATTTATTTATTTATTTATTTATTTATTTATCTATTTATTTCTTTATTTATTTACTTATTTATTTATTTATTTGTTTATTTATTTATTTACCTACTTCTCATTTTTGAGACACGGACGTGAAATTTTCTTTTGCATGCATGCATACTTTGAATACCGATTTTATTTTATTTTATTTTATTTTTTTGAATTTGACAAGCACCTGGATAATAATTGACTTATTAGGTCGATCAAAACTGAAGATAATTGATTTCAGGTGGACCACAATGCCGTCTTACCCCTTGATCTTTTTCTCACCATTAACAGGCAGTTTCGATCAAGATACCTGGACATTCTTAGTCTTCGATGCCGGACGAAAACCTGCCAAAACAGGAACAAAGGAAAAGAACCAATGACAACAACAACATCAGTAACAAAATAGTTTGTGAACACATGGTCAACCCTCTCCGAGTGAAATCATCCAAAAGCCACGGGGATTAACTGCAGCCTCCCTCAACACGTTTTATCAAATTCTTGGTGCATAAAAATAAATATCTCTAGTTAGAATTGTAAGTCAGGCTGAATTTCAGAGCAGGCTGAAGGTCAACAGCTTCCCGTCGCATGGAGTGAGTGGAATGCAGACTGAACTTCATGCATTAACTAGACGATTTGTTTTAACCAAATTTGGTAATTTCCAGATATGATGATAATAAGATAGATATTCTCAATGAAGTCAATGCAAACAGCATTGCCAGTGCGGGCCTATTTGAAGGTCAGAACAGAATGATATATAACTAAAAAGGCATTCTTGATTCTATAAACTGCCAATATTAACATCAAAAGGTAATGTCTTTCTGAAATCTCATAGAACGGTAATACAAGTACATCTAGTAATGGAAATTAAGTAATTAATAATATACTTATAAGGTTGGACAACCCAGAAACAGGTAACACAGGACTATGAAACCTAGGGCTTGGTCCACTGGCCATGTCCATGTGACCAGCTGATGTAAAATAGTCCATGACAACACAACGATTGCGAGCCACAATTCTACAGAAAAACTATTCAAATTGGCACACTTATGAACATGAGAAAGAAAAACTTTGCAAGAAATTTCATGAGCAGTTATAGCATTCAATAGTCAGTACATATGTGTGCTACATGTATCTGTAGATCCCCAACAGATCAATTGTTAAGGACAGGTAAGACACCGAAAAGAAATTCCATTTAAATGAATCTAGGTCAGAATGTATTTGCGTTAGGATACCAAATCATACATGTGTATAATCATAATACTCCAAAAATTCATATGTTCCGTGTTTGGGTATCTATGATGTCTATTGTTGGATAACAATTGAAACTTGACCGCAAAGCATCCACCCATAAATGTAGATATAAATCACTAATTATTTGTGAAAAAAAAACTTAATTACACTTGCATCGTAATACTGACATATTGGCAAGATTTTTTTTTTTTTTTTTTTTTGTCTTTTAATGTTTGGTTTAGTTTTTGTATTATCCATTTTCAGAGTTTGACCTTTAGATTTTTACCTTTGATTTTCAGGATGTTCATTTTCTTCATTTCATAGAAACAGAACGAAGCAAAATTTTGAAAATCGCTGAATCATGTTTGCAGTTCAAACATTACAAAATCGAAAGCCGTTAACGGGATTAATTTTCTTGGAATAACCATTCGGGGGGGGGGGGGGGTCTCGTCCTTTTATCCTTTCTAGGAAAACAAGCTTCAAAGGCCTTTCATGTTGATTATTTGCGTTTGATACAATACCGTTTGCTCAAGTTGAGCTGATATTTGCAGAAAATCTAGTAAAGACCGTCCATTAACACTTGGCGAGGTTGTCAATCAAATATTGGCCAATCACATGAATAAAAGAGCCTTTGAAGTACGAAAGACATTATTCAGCGATCTGTCAAACGGCGACAGCGACAATCTGGTTTCAAACCTGGACGTCATGGAGGCGGCCTTTCGGGCCCCGTGACCACCTGCCTGGCAACGAAAGTTGTGGGGCGCCGAGCTGCTGCTCTTGGTCCGTGGAAGGAAAGCGGGCTTTGTCTTCTGCCCCCAGCGTCTTCATCCCGTTTCTAGGGATACTGTTTTATTGCATTTACTCCCACCTGTATACTTTTTGTTATTAGATAGCCTTGTCTGCACACTTTACTTAGTTAGCTTGTCATTATTTTGTAGTTATTTTCTCAATAGGTTTAATTCCTCTTCCACGGCTATTTTGTGTGTTTTCTCTTCTGTTTACGTTTATGCTTGTTTCGATGTGTTTATTTCTACTTTTATTTTCTCTTCCCTGGGTTATAGTGTACAAGGGTATTGTTGATTAAAGTGCCAGTTGTCTTCCACACCTTTCTCTGGTGTGCAGGACCATTGGGGTAATCCATGGCGGCAAGGCCTTTGAAGGGACATCGTCTGACGATTCCCGCTCCTCCTAATCATTTAAAGTTTCCCTTTATTAGAACGCAAAACAAGCAATATAATTATTAAGGAAACTACTAAGGCTATGGCATGTTAGCATGTTTGCATCTTTTCCCTGCCCACAAACATACTTTCGGCATGCCGCCTGATTTCGCAGTGCCGCCGTGTTACCATTCTCCTTTTGCCATGGGCCGTTGTTATCTGTAGCCACGTGACAGACTGTAAAGTATGATTGACGGGTGGTATTGTTCCGTTTGGCTGCTGAAATTCAAAAGAATGTCACATGGATTTTCGTATTTCCACATACCCGTGTGTTTTTCGGCGTTTTCTCGTGTTTTTTCTTTAGTTATAAGCTTGAAATTTTCACACAATTATAGAAAACACATTCATCTTGTAAAAACCATTAAAATCTCAAAATCCGCCATGCAAGGGTTTTTGGTGTTTTACCTGTCCTTAAAGTTTATTTTTCTGCAAATATGACATGATCATGATTGTGAAAGATACATTACAATGCTTTTCTCTCACACAAACCTCATACAAATCACTTGATGTGATCTTTATTGTGTTTTGCAAAACACTTTTTCATGAAAAGACGATTTTCAATGAATCGTATGTAAGACAGAGGTACCGTGTCTTTAAAATGGGGCCCGATAAACCCGTTCTGCTACTGAAATTGGTGTGCTGAACTATTTGCTCTCCTGTTTTAGTTGCAAGTGGTTTTTGCTGCGGCTTTTACAGCACGTCTATTAAATGCGCCTCATAGTTCATTTGCATTACCAGCACAGTGGGTATGCCAGCTGCCGGAAGAAATATCCCATATCGTTCCCAATATTTTATTTCAAAGTAATGCAAAATCCATACTTTACCTTTTTGTAGCCCCAGTTTTCACTTTCTTATCATACATTTTACCTTATAATGAAAACTGACAAACCTACGTATACTTATTTTCGGCTCTGGACTTCAAACCCACAACACAAAAGGCAAGCACAATTTATCGGCTCTCACTCATATAACTGGTTGTTGATGTCAGTTTTTTTATACAGGGTTTCGTTTGTTATCACCTCCTGAATCGGGTGTAAAAGTGCAGTAACAACGTGTCGTATTGAAAGTATGTTTAATAAGGGAGGGCGTGGATACCACACGCCTTTCACTCCATTCCCCGTCAATATTTCCATACCTAAGGCCATACTGTGCATACGTTTCTGGTATTCAAGATGTGCTATGAGACTCCTCTTCCTTATTGCCCATAATAGCACAATGACATACACAAGCAATATAGACACTATATATATATATATATACGTATGTAATGCTTAATTAAAACCACGTTAAAATGATGAAAGCAAAAGATAAATGCGTCAAAGAACCTGCAAATTGTGAAAAATCTAAATTCAAGCAACCATCGAAATGCAGAAGGTACAAGAACAGTACATCAAATGAGGGACAGGTAATTAATAAAACAAATTACACTAAGATAAACGCAAAAATGATAACAATTAGGGTATCCCTGAATACATGTGACCTAAAGACAGAGTGGTCTAAAAAATCTGAGAATGACCCCAAGGGACACCAGCGATTAGCGGCCAAAACTACCACATGAAGGACAGCAAGAGACAGATGATTCAAGTGGCAAAGCCATGCTAATATATACGCAACTTACACTCTGGACAGAGTGCGTTCAGTCTTCCTTACGTCTCTTACCATTGTTTCATATTGGGCTCAATTACATGACTATTTGCTTTAATAGACTATTTAAACAAAGTAAATCCCTTTGAAATTGACACTTTTTTAAGGCCGTTGTTCCAAAATAATATATATATATAAGGCCGTTCAATGTAGATTTTCACAGTATATTAATGAATTAGACAACACAACTGGAAACGAAGGGTACGCTATTGTTTTTACTTATTTTTGTAAATTTACATATTTTTATATTTTTTTGTTATTGTTATTGAGTCATTTATTTATTTAATCTTCAAAATGTTTATTTATTATTATTATTATTATTATTATTATTATTATTATTATTATTATTATTATTATTATTATTATTATTATTATTTTTATCATCATCATCAGCATCATCATCATCATCATCATCATCATCATCATCATTATTATTATTATTATTATTATTATTATTATTATTATTATTATCATTATTATTATTATTATTATTATTATATTTTTATTTTTTAATGGGGGGAAGGGAGGAGAACGACCAAGTATTGAACCAAAACCCTCGGTACAGTGACGATTTTGGGCGCTGTGTATCAGGAAACTGCAAAATTATCGCAACCATAATGTTGCATATGGACACATGTTGCCGGTCATGTTATCTGTTGAGTTTACAAGTTGATTGCAAGAAAGTTATAATATTGCCAGTAGTATACAACCTTTGGTCAGCCAATACTACAAAATGAAGCTTTCTTTTTTGCTTTATAATGTTTAATGCTTAAATATTGCGTTTGACTGAAAAGAATGGTAGTTTAAAGAATCTTCTAGGGTTGTCTCGCGTAACCACTGCGCCCTTTATCAAATTGCTTTCTATAGCCTGATCAAATATCCCCTGTGAGCAGCTAAAACGCCGATTCGCCGAAATAAATTAAAAAATGATTAACACACACACACACACACACACACACACACACACACACACACACACACACATACACACACACATATATATATATATATATATATATATCATGTTAAATAGGGTTGAGAGTCGCTTGTGGTAAGGGGCTTCACTTAAACTGTGGCAAGATAACTCCAAATATATCAAAGTTTGAAATATTGTAAATTGTACCATAAACTGTTACCTACAAAAGTAATTGTTCTAAAAGTGGGACAGACTTTATTTTAAGTGCGTTCAGTGTGTTTTAAGAAGACTCTAAAAATGTGTTTGTTCTTTGCTCTTAAGAATTGAGCAAGCCGTTTGTAAGCAAATAGTACAGAAACACATGATCCATATTCATTAAAACCAAACCAAACAATGACAGCAAAGAGTTTCCAGACTTGCCAAAGTATCAACATTTCTCTTCCAATACCAATGTAAAGAAACAAATTTCAATCCTGACTTGAGACAGGCAGTCACCCATAAAAGGCAACTGGTGGTTTTAGACCGGTCCTCTCAACCTTAGAAATATTCATCATTAACTGCAGACACTAATTCTTTTCCAAAATGTTAAGGCCTGACCACCCAAAACACAAATTTCATTTCTTCTGCAAAAGAAAAAAAGGTTTTTAAATTGTAAGAAAATCATAAAATCGATTCTGGAAAGTCTACGGTTAAAGGTTAAAGAAGCAGTTTGAAAAAGCAATGGGCCGTTACATGAAATGTAATGACTCTGTCCTTTGACTCTTTGTTATATATTACCATTATGCCAACAATGTGCAGTTTACATGTTGCCGGAAAAAAAAAAAGAAAACACCCACCCACCCAAAAAAAGAAACACACACACACACAAACACACACACACACACACACACACACACACACACACCATTGAAGTCGCTTTGCATAAGCTGTGGCCCTTATTATGTGTTTCAAGTTGTTGGCAGTACCTTTTCCAGGGCTTAACGCTCTGTTAAGCACAATTGTAATTGTGATATATATTGCTAAAGAAAGATAGTTAGCAAAAACAGATATTGAGTGTAAAATAGGGACGCATACATCATCAACATTTACATCTGCATCGTCGGTTCCAATGTTTGTGTAGAAGTATATATTGTACTTAAGAATATTACAAGCGTAGACTATGTACGCCAGACTATAAATTTTGTAACATGTTATAAACATTTGAAACCAGCGTATTTGATATAAACATAGGAAAAAAATGAAAATTGTAATTTGGGTATCTCTTGACTTTATTTAAATAAAAAAAAAAAAAAAAAAAACAGTCCTGCGGATCGACCATACACTAGCTGCTCTTACATCAATAAATCCCACTTGCTTATAAAGAAATTTGCATTCGTTTTTGTGCATCTACCTCAATGTGATTTGAAGGTACTGTTAGATGTCAGCTGCATCCATTCCGTATATGGGATGCAAAAAAATGCAACGCCTGTCATTGCTCGGACACAGGACAAGATATTATTTTTGTAGTTTCGTCAAAAAGCTTACAAGGAAGGAGTGACAACTGGTGCTTTCTGCCTGAGCTATCCTCCTTGTGCCATGCGAGTTTGTGAACTGGCCAATTTTGAACTTTGCACCTTGCATCACTGAAATGAGCGGGATCACAAAGACGTTTTTTGTGCATCTTTTTGTAATGTTGCTGTAAACTTCAATATTAATCAACATTTTCTCGACAAATTTTAAAACAGGACTGTTTTTGGTGTAAAGAAACACCATGCTGTAGGGTATAGGGGTTCGCTCAATATCTTTACAGTTGCATTTCCGCTACACGGACTTCAGATTAGTCTTTCTTGCACATTTGCATTAAACTGATCTTCGTCCCTGTGTACGGCATTTTTGGGGCGGTTTATTACAAAAACATAATACAAATATTTGCATTTTACACACGTTAAAAATAGCCATACTTTTTTAGTCAAAATGTTGAATAATCTTTGTCTAGAACATCTGTTGATGGGAATTTGATAATGAATAAAAATCCGTAAACTGTGCAACATATATGCATTAAATGACGAAGCCTTGCAAACCGGATAGGCTGCGATACCTGACCACGAAATTGTTTACGTTCTTTATTGAAGGGGCAAAGACAAAGGACATGAATGGTGTTTTGTCAATAATATAGTGCTCATACAAAGCCTGCTACGAAGTTGCCTCCTCCCCTTTAGGCTCCTTGGTTTCTTACCAACTGTCCTAATCCAGTTTTAATTAAGTTACTTGTGTTTCCTCTTTGATTGGAGCTTTTTTACCATATTTTAGCACACATTTACAATATTTTCCATGCCTGCATGAACCAGACATACTCATCTGTAGTAAGCCTTAACAGTTTGCCAATAGCCAATGTAAATAGACGAACATACAACCCGACCAATGGACAGGCAACCAAACAGCCATATAGCTAGCTGGATAAAGAGATAGATGGCTAGATAGACAGCAAGATAGAAAGACACACAGGCAGACAGGACAGATATATATATATATATATATATATATATATATATATATATATATATATATATATATATATATATATATATATATATATATTTATATATATACAGATAGATAGATAGATAGATAGATAGATAGATAGATAGATAGATAGATAGATAGATAGATAGATAGATAGATAGATAGATAGATAGATAGATAGATAGATAGATAGATAGATAGATAGATAGATGGGAATGCCTCGATATGATATATTCGTTGCAGCTGGTTACGCTGTTCACTGCGTTTGTAACGTAGTGCTCTTCAGAGTCGTGTCGTGTCAATCGCTTCATTATCAGATGTTGAAATGCTCTTGGATGTATAATAAAATTTTGGCCATGTACAGGGTTTCACAACACATGCAAGATATGTTTGCGTCATACGATTGCAAGCTTTTACTTTATAGCAAAATATACTTTTTTTCGTCTTTTCGGCAAGTACAGTGTCAAATTTACTTCATTCTTCACATGCCCCGAAGTTCTCACAGATGATGTCCCATCAGTGTTACACGACGCAACAGTACATTTAGTATGCTTTTCTTAATCTGCCTGTTCATTTTTTCTTTTACGTTTATCCAAAATCCCACGTTTAAATGCATGCATGTGTCCTACTTCTTTCTGCCAATACGTTCAGATTCACTGTATCCTTTGTGGAGGAAATGGGAGGTTTATATCCAGTTGTAACGAAAGTGTGTTGAGCTTCGTGATACGAATATTTGCGACGACAGCAATGAGCTTTGGCCTCGTTTTCAAATTGACCGAGCTCATTTGCAATATATTCACCATATCAAATGCCAAAATTCTGTGTAGCACCCATCCAACCACCCATTAAGGCTAACAATACCCAGCCGGTGTCAGGTAAAAAATGCAGCATGAATATAGGAAAAAGTGTGTAATGTATGCCTAACTATAAAAAAAACATCGTTGTCTTCAAACTAAATATTTTGGGTCTAAGTGGGTATAATCACTTCAAATGCAGACGAAATATCACAGATATATGTTTTCCTCACATAACCTTTACACTCAGTTGACCACAAGGCTTTGTACAATCTCTTTGCACCGGGGAAGTAACTCAAAATTCAATATTGCTCCAACACAGGTGCTATTGGTGAAAATGTGTTTTTATCTTGGTAAAAATGTCGACATATGATACAAAATATTCACGATAAACCGTATCAAATAATTTGACCAACATAGTTACCATGGCAACTGACCCCAAATAATATTTCATAGAAACATTGCCTTTTTGCAAAAATCAAAGACCTAAACATATTTGTGAATTGACTGGTCATGATGACAGGGCAAAAATCGGTTTATGAATGCAACATTGACCTTTGTGAAACATTTCATGTTCTTAAACATGAAATGGTTCGCAAAATATCATAATATAAAACAATACCCTGGTTACCATGGTATCCAAGCGTTTCATGTATCATTTTCATTTTGACACTAACCGAATCCGAGAGCACTACTTCTACTAAAACATTGATATATAGTTATGAAAACTATTTATATCATAGATAAATATAAATTGGGTCCAATATTTGGAATTTTACCTCAAATCGCCAGACACAGGCTACATAACTCAATGAAATAGGCGACACCGGAAAGTGTTAACAGACAGTTGAGACATGTAGAACAGAGTCTTTTGTACAATTGTGTAACAGTAGAAAGATTAATAATGCAGTCAACACTCATAAAGAAAGCTATTTTTACCAAAAATGAAAGACAAAAACCATATGAATTGGTATCTGAAGAGTGTCAAAACTTTGTGAACCTCAACTGCAGACAAAAAGTTAACTATCTGATGACATCTGAATTTAATGTTATGAATATACAATTATTCAACAGCATTTGAAAGAAGTAATCAGGCATGCCCATCTTAGTGTCAAGAGCTCTGAGTTACTCATTCTTGGGTTAATATTACACAATATAAACTAGGCAAAATTAATAACCCTCCGCTTAAATAATTTAATGGTGTACCCATACTTTTTTAGGTAATTTAAAGATACGCACATGTATGTGTAGCATAGTCCTTTGATTACATCATGTGTAAAGATGAGCAGACTTTGAGCCCATGCTTGACTGCACGTGGGCTGAATGTGACACAAAGTCAAAAAGTGCACTTCGCAGAAAGGATCATGTGTGGTCTTTCCTGTCCCTGTTAGAACCATCCTGACCATTGTTTTTCTCACATACCTGTGTAATGTGGCCAGAAACTGTGCCAATCATGTGTATAAAGGCATGGGTTTTTTTTCTGTCAGTTATGGATTCGCCATCACTGGTCAAACTGTGAACATCACCATGCCAAGGCCATGAAGCCGGTGAAAAGTTGCAGAGCTGTCGCACGGGCAATGGGTGTGAACCACAAATCCATCAATGAGTTGTTAAGAAAATACCGAAACACAAATGATGTTGCATATTTACCACGCCCAGGAAGGCCAAAGCTGACCACACAGGCAACAAGACCGTTCCATCGTCAATGCAGCACTGAGGAGTAGGAGCCGCACAGGTCCTGATATTCAGAGCCAGCTGGAGAGAGCCAATCCTCACCAAAGACGCATGTCCACCCAGACTGTTCGTAACACACTGCATGCTGCTGGTTTAAGGTCCCGGAGCATGGTGAAAAAGCGGCTTCTTACCCCAGGTCACACGGTTGCTCGGTTGCAGTGGACAAGAAAACATGTCCGTACAACACATGCAGGATGGAGCATTGTTCTCTTCACTGATGAGTGTCGCTTTTCTCTCCACAGAAGTGATGGACGTGTTCGTTCATGGAGACAGCGAGGGGAGAGACACGCTGCTTGTTGTGTTTAGCCCACAGTTGCATACGGAGGGGCAGCATCATGGTGTGGGTGGACATCTCTGCCAATGGCAAGACATACCTCGTCATCATGGAAGGAACAATGACAAGCATACAGTACATAACGGATGTCCTGGAGCCCCATGATATTCCGTATGCGGGTGCCATTGGAGACAACTTCATGCTGATGCACGACAATGCCAGGCCACATGTTTCAGCTGTGGTTCGTGATTACCTGGATAGTCAGAGTGTTGAGATGATGGAATGGCCAGCATGCTCACCAGACCTCAACCCGATTGAGCACCTGTGGAGCCACATGAAAAGGAATGTGTACCAGAAGATGGGTTCTAACTCACACTTCGCAGATCTACGGCGTTATCTTCTGGAGGAGTGGGACAGTATACCTGAGGCACTTGTGAGCAAGTTCGTCTACAGCATGCAAAAACGCTGCCAACAGTGCATTGACAACCATGGTAGCTACACATGCTATTGAATGGACATTTAAAGGTGCTTTATGTAACACAATGATGGGTCAATATTATTGGCAAAGCGTGAGGATATGTGGCTCCTTAAGCCAATATACCCACTGACTGTTCAGATTCAAAAATAATATATATATATATATATATATATATATATATATATATATATATATATATATATATATATGTATGTATATATATATATATATATATATATATATATATATATATATATATATATATATATATATATATATATATATATATATATATATATATATATGTATATTCGATCTAACATTGAATGTATTGCGCACAAATTACACTTTGGGCTGTTTATCTCTTTCAATGCCCATCTGGAATGAAGTTTGGAGAATACTTATGTAATTGTAACGACAGTTTATCCTGACAAGATAGAAACAATGATACCAAAATCTTGATCTAAAGTATATCCCCAAAACAAAACTTACCACCTGTTGATTACTCTACCCAGATTTCCTCAATGCCAATAAACAGATTGGTCATAATTGGATCAGGCCTTGTAACATGTTGAAAAGATTTTTTTGCTGATGATTTTAATGATATTCAGAGCTTCGTTCCACCTTTGCCCCCTTACAGTGAAAAACAATGTTTGACAGACCTGTTGTGGAGACGTGTTGTCACTCAAGTGTCAAAATGTGACGTGGTGTTGTATGTCTTACAATTCACTCTTGGTATCTGTGACCCCAACATAATAAAAGGTGCCTGAGAATATTGTGAATATTATCGCTGATCTGTTTTAGTAAATTCTGGAAGGCAAGTTTTAAAATTTAAGAGAACAAATTATATATCAATTCCTTCTTAGCCTTCAGAATATCCTTCAAATTGTTTTTTCAGCTGCAAATCAGGGTGTTGCTTTATGTTTTGAACCTAGAATGTTATAAAATATAAATGTGTAAAGGAGGAAAAATCTCCCAATATGTAGAGGGCAACCTAATGCTTCATGAGTACCTTTGTGACTTAAAAGCTGTTGAGCTTCAGCGTATATTTGTGGGAATCATCTCTGGACTGACAGCACTGTAAATGTAATTTATACACAGACTAGTATGTATTTATATATATATATATATATATATATATATATATATATATATATATATATATATATATATATATATATATATATATATATATATATATATATATGTAGGGAGAGAGAGAGAGAGAGAGAGAGAGAGGGAGAGAGAGAGAGAGAGAGAGAGAGAGAGAGAGAGAGAGAGAGAGAGAGAGAGAGAGAGAGAGAGAGAGAGAGAGAGAGAGAGCATTACAGTACCAGATACTAGTGAGGCCATCTTGTGTTAACGTCGCTGTAGATTGTTATACAGGGCCAAATAAATTGCAAAATCAATAGAATTCACCCTCAAAAACACAGACCCATCCACGGCCAAATCTGGAACACTGGAAGCTCGGCTGCAGTGCCTTTATCTTGAAACTGGGACATGGTCCATGGCTAAACTGGGCTGTGGAAATTGGCAAAAAAGATCTGCTCACACGCGAAGGCAAGAGTCTAAATTTTTCTTTTTTTTCAAATCATCTTCTTTTCCTGTTGCCTGGTCACATGACGGCGATGGACTTATCTCGAAACAAGAACATCGGTATACAGAGAATGGTCTCGTCTCATCCAATCAGTATACAGCACTTCAGGTTCATGAAGTGCACAGTGGCTCAAAGACCTCATGTTCTCACTACTGGTTAGCATTACATTACTGCTCTTTTAAATTCCTGGTGCACTAGTTCTCTATTGCAGTTAGATGAGACTGCTTGGGTTGTGGAGGAATGTTCTCAGCTAACTCGTTTAAATTTTGAGGTGACATTGTTTGGACCAAAATTGTGAAAACAACTTTCCACATAAAAATTTGAGGGTTGATAATGGATATGTGTTTTGGGGTTGGAATATTACTTAGTTTGTGCAGCTATGGTAAAAAAAGTGTTACAGTCCATTTTAGTGTTGGTCAAAAGAGCTCTGCTGTGACAAATTTGAAGTCTACCTTGCAGTTATTTGGATCAACCCCAACCTCCCCATAGTACCGCATTTACCCAAAGTGAGGACGAATAAAAGAATTGTATAACATATGCATAAACTCACCGAGAAAGTACTTGTCACTCACCAACACTGCAGGATTTTGCAAAATCTTATTCCAGATCTTTACTCAACTTAAAGTCGACCTGTGTTTCAAGATAAATATTGATGGTATTGTACAGCCAAATGCTGAGATTTCTTTGCAATGGCAAAAAGCATTTGTCCAAAACCAATGTCTCCAGAGTATTAACCACGGTACTGAACATAATATGTTTCTAGATTTGAACATTAATACAATAGTTTGTCATCAAAATTTATCACACATTAGATGGTTCCAGTTTGGAAATTCCAAATTATTCTTCCAGCATGTAATATCGCGGTAAACTTACATACCACATTTCACTCGTGTTTCAGATAAATTGATTGATTTTGCATTTATATCTAATTTTACTTGCAAGAAACTCACATCTAGATTTGATGAAATATAACTAGGGTATATTTAAATGTATGAACTCCTTTTGTTGTTGACACCCTGAATTAGTTTTTAAAATGTGAGTTCTTCTATTTTAATATATTCTTATACACACTTCTTTACGTCATAAATATTTGAAATGCCAAAACGTGTGGACCTATTAGCTATTTTTATTACTTTTTTTCATTATTCTCTTTCTTTTTGGCATCCTACAAAATACATTAAAACTCAGTGTTAACTACACATTTAAATGTATTAAATAGCACGAAATATGTGATCCTCATGATGCTTTGACTGCATGTAAGATCATTGTTTTATAACGGTACAATTAGACCTTCACATGAGTCGATACAGCATAAGTTCAGGTCTTTTGAATAACCACTTATTCATGCATTTTTCTAAATTGTGACATATACATGCTTGGTTCCATCCATGTGCAGTAGAAACTACTTATGGGTGGTCATACTCCCAGAGAGTATCAGACATGTGAGTGCACTTTTGTATCCAAAAATTTTCTTTCTTAAATTTAATTTACTCCTTTTGGTATAGAGCTGCACGGGACTCCTGGTTTGCTTTGAGTCAGGTGTTTAATCAAAAGAACACACGTAAATAACTACTCCAAAAAGGCACAAGTCATACCCATTTATGCACGTTCAGGATGGTATCCTGCTGGCAACCCCTTTGTAAATTCATTTGGCTGATAGGGCTTTGGGTTTCAAAATTTATAATCAAATGAAATAACACAGATTAGTAGGAGTGGATTTTGTATATAATTAGCACATCAAGATTGGTAAAAATGAAAGCTTTCTATAACTTTCACAGAAGTATCTATCTCTCTTTCTCCCCCCCCCCCACACACACAGAAAGACCCAGCCCCAACCCCACCCCAGACGCTCAGTTATATTATAACCCAGCCAAAACTTAATCGATGTCTCGAAGCATAAAGTTTCTTGCTTGTTTCACACATCATTAGCTTGACTTGATTGGCCATTTTCGAGAGAACTTAAGAGATATTTGTCTGAAATACCTTTCATGTGTACCAATGTAATCAATGCATTTAGCAGAATAGAGGATAGCGATTACCGTGTCATATTTAATCCTTTTCTTCTGATAATGGGCATTATATTAGAGTATAACCTTGAATATATATATATTGATGAAAAAAAAAAACAATAAATATTTATACATTTTACTCCTTCAGTAATGAATTTAATTTAGTAGCCATATATTGTCAAAGCTTGATAATTAACAGTGGGCCGGTTTGGGGAGTATGGAGGGAATACATTGTGTACGGGCGAGAGGCATATGTTGTGCAAATTACAATTGTATGGTAGTTTGGTACTTTCGGTTTGCTACAATAACGCAGAAAGAATGTAATAGTTGGTTCCGATACGAATATTTTAGAAGTGTTATCTCCTGTTTGGCAGCAAGGCATCAACACTTGACAAAGTAATGCTTGCAACATTCTGTAAACAACTTTAGCCAAGGGGACTGTGCAATGATCAGAGAACCAAACGCAAAAATTCATTCTTTACGATCAACATAATTTAGTAAATCTTGTTTACCTATCGCAGTGTCATCAATTTTCAGTCATATCTTGAGAGTAACAGCCCTTAAAATTATTTATATGTATTGCAGCTTCCATTAAAGTTAAATTAAACAGAAGGCTACGGAGTTAGTAAGCATTGGACGCATGACCTGAACGAGAGAGCCTTGAATGCATCTTTTTTCTTCCTTAATCTTTATCCACAGGGTTCATGACCTCAATATGCAGGAAACTAAACTTCATAGACTTGGAAATCCACAGCAAGGATTGGCAATCTATCTGATTTTATCTTTTGCTTTTACTTTGAGGATCCAAAAATGTTCCTGAAGGAGCTGTATTATTCAAAATCCCCTTTGTACAGATTGAAACACCTAAAATCAACTGATTACTTAGCCAGGTGTGGCACTTGTCCTTTCCGAATTTACACGTTTTTGGACTTTCGGTCATGTTTATTTAAAGGTTTGAGACAGAAATTAAACTGAATATATAAGATGAGTTTTTGTGTAATCTGACTGTGTATGTAGTGAATCATGAAAGAGTAGCAGCCAGCTACCTGAAATCACATGGTGAACGACGGTGCCAAGTACCCACTACTATTAAAGTGGACGACAGAGGCTCTGCTTGTGCAAAGGCAAAGAATCCCAAGGGGAAAAGCCTTTTTATTATCATTTATTTTGTTTTGTAAAGCAGGCAAGGCATTCATCACATATACTGACAACTTTTAAACAAGTTAGTAGACAATACCCAAATAAAACAATCACGCGAGCAGCACTCTTCAAGAAGGATTTTATGTGTGGCCTTGTGTTTGTATGCTTTAATTAGGTAGGATATGCGTCCAAACATTTTCAGTTGTCTGAGAAACTAAGGCTTCGCAAACAAATCAGCAGCTAATAACCACGCACCTGAAAAAAAAAGTAGCGGAAACTCTGCACTTCAGACCTAACCCTAACTGGCTCATGCTAAGGCAAGATACATTTATTTAAATCAAATAAGAAATTGCTAATGCATATTTACCACAGCTACACAGTGCGTGTTTTTTTTTTTTTTTTCATAGCAAGCAGAGAAAGCATGTTTGAAATTTTCGTGATATGATCATAGATGTCACCCTAAAAAAAAAAATCTTTTGTGACAAAAGTATATGCCACTTTGTGCAAATTTACCAGCGGGGAATAAGACTTGATTGCAGTACTGCAAGTATTCTGTAACAGAAAACTTTATTTTGATGGGGGCCAATATGCCACTGCGTCATGCCTTTTGTTATAATTTGTTTCAAGTGATGAAAATATTGTAGCTATATTTCTGCAATGGTGAGACCTTCCGCTTCGACGCACGCCAATCCAAACACTTTACAGCATTGAACTGTTGCAGATGTTTAAGGGGATCCGCTAATATTGTTACAGACATGTCCATATGATTTGTTTAAAGCCTCTTCCTTCGATTCAGATTGAGTTTGTAGAGACTGTCATACTAGAAATTATGAAAAGTTGCAAGTCTGACTGATCACCTGCTTTCCAGGTGCAAGTACATTTCATTCACCAAAAGTATGACATTTAAGTTAATATAGGCAGCGACTAACAGCAAGTTCCCAGAACCGCTCAAACATAAAAGCTTGATATAAATATTGCAGCGTCAAAAACTGTGTCAGTAAATAATGTGTTTGCACCCTATCAAATTGTATTTGCTGGTTAAGGCTTGGAAAAAGCGCAGCTAAATAACCATAATTGGATATTCTAAATCTGCCCGATTGGTGCACGTGGCAAATACATTTTATGTTCAATAAAGCAATCAACATGCTTTGCTGTGCCGATCAGAATCATTGACACTTGTGAAAGCTATACCGGGGAAGAGATAATGCATTTTTTGTTGTTGATAATTTTGTAGTAATTGCTTGAATGGTGATATCAGGACCTTTCCACAGTCAACACAAATAACCCATTCATATGCCTAAATATGTCTATCATGTATATTGAATGAAAGTATTTTGACTAAAATTCATATTTACGGCAACTTGAGAATAATCGCAATTTACAACTGACGAGAGCAATCGAAGATCCTTACAAATAGACATTGTAGAAAATATTTGGTCCATGCAAGTGGATGTAGTTGCTTCACCAATAACTGGTGATTTGAAATATGATTTCAATATAGTGTCTCAAACGTAACTGACGCAATTTTGTTACATAAAAACATTTGTGTCTGGCATTACACAGCCAACGAGATTGAACGCCATCTGATTTTGTCTCAAACAAGAATAAGATCATTGCAGGGCCTGTGGAACACACAAAACTAAATTTTGGGTACTATGAATTCCGATAACAGCTCATAGAAGTTAAAAACAAACTGGCTTCAGCAGACGAACGATTGCAGTTTCCTTGCAACTGATACATCCTTTGTGGAAATAGTTGCAAAAACAGATGAATACCTATTTTTTTTAAACAGCTCGTGTTGTATATTTAACGTATTATGAAAATCATTTGCATGTTAATTCATGTTTTAATGAAAGGCAGTAAAGACGGAGTTTTATTTGGGAGGATGAACAAAACTGCACAATGATCATATCCTTATTATGAAAGTCTGTAGGATTCGATGACGATTGGAACAAATGATTTTGACTTTGACTGGTGTATTGGACAGGGATTTGACAGTCAAACATATGATATTTTTAAAAAAACATTGCCTGTATTCAAGAATTTCAATCTTACAATAACACCAAAGTTGTATATGGCAAAAGGCAGAGATTCAAGAATGATCAACACATTCACATTTATAGTCCACCATAAACGTCAAGAAATAAACTTCACTCTTAATTTAAGACACCGGGCTTCGATAAAATGGTTGACTAAAGCGTTATCCTCGACCTAGCAACCAGTTGCCTCTTATGTGTGACTGCTTGTCTGAAGTTAAGAATAAAATTTGTTTCTTGACATTGATAAAAATGATGATTTAAAATTGCTGGTTTGGTAAATTTTTATCTTTCACCTCATTTCCTGTGGTTCAAATTTTTGATGTGGGTGGTTTCTTAGAAGATTTTTCAAGATTTGGCCAAAAGGGAGAAAAAAAATCATTGAACCGTCACGATTTGAACAATTTAGAAAAACAGTCTCACAGGTCAAGCCACTATTTGAATAAGCATTAGAATGGCCATTGGCTTTAATAGTAATCAATAGGAAATACCACTTTACCTACAAGTACCAGATCGGGAAAAAAATGCTCACAAGTACATTTTCGCCTTTTTTCGTTTAGCTTAATCTGAGTGATGGTTCTGGAGAAGGTAAGTATAGGAAATAGACACGCACACATACATAGACACAATAATTTATAATTTGCAATTGCAATGCCAGGTGGTGAAAAAATTAAGAATAAAGGGTCCCCATGAATGTTTGTGTGTAATATTGAAGCAATTGGTCAAATCTAAAATTCTTTTAGATTTGCCCCAAAAAGAGCCCCTCACCCCCGAATAAAAACATAAAAACATAAAAAATATCACTTAAATGTGAACACACTTAGTACAAACTTACTCAGATAACATCCCCAGCAGGTATGATATTGATCTACCCATCGATTTCAGAAAAGTCCAAAATGTAAATTGTTGACGACGGAAGGATTTTCCACAAAAGACGGGGCACTTTTGTTTAACCTCAGCTGATTGACATGTCGGCTGAGATATAGGGTAGGCTCACATCGTGTTCGTGAGATCTATGAATCTGGAACATGACAGACTCACTCTACCTCCATCACACCTATGAGTCTTCCATCACACCTATGAGTCGGTGAACACAGCCGACAACACAACATAACCAATGAAGAGTCTATCAAATAGTAATTTATCATTGAGTGACATCAATATGGGCTAAACATGTGCAACAAGTTAAATGCAGGTGCTGTCCTCCCAAGAACAATGATTTGACCTCAATAGCCTCTGCGACGATGCGCGAAGAAACATTAAAGCAATATGCAGATATTTGTGCATGTATATAATACTTTGCTTTTTGGGGGTTGGGGGGTTGGGCTGGGGGAATGGTACATTTTCTGCTAAAGTGCTTGGTAAATTATTTCTGAGAGACAGATGAAGAAATCTGCGTAGAAATATATATATATATATATATATATATATGTGACCCAATGCCTAAAATCACGATCAAAGTATAAAGGTATGCACGTTTATGATAAATAATTAACTTGTCTTCCTCTGTGTTTCGCTGTAATTAACTTTGACTCAACATGGAAGTTTTGTGCCTCCTCTCTTGATTGAAATAATGAAACTAAACTAGTGAAAACTTGTTCCATTCACTGAAAGATGCATTTATATTCTACAACTCGGACCGACATGTAATATGTGACCTCCACATTATCGCTGAAATTGCAAAAAATTCAAGCAATCAAATGATTCCATCAAGCTAACACAATGTAAAAACAGCATTCGTGCATTCAGCTATATCACATTTTTAAAGACTATTTATGTATGTTTTATTAACATTTACTGTCTGATCAATGACTACACATCTAAGAAGAATGAAATTTTAAATACAATGCCCATACACAATTTATCATCATATGCATTTTAGGTTTTATCATTTAGTGTAACGTTTGTGCAGAATTAATTTGCGCGTCATTAACAATGATAGTCAACACGGCATGTCGAACGAGAGAGAAGGCAGTTTTCATGTATGTAATTTTTAACACCATTTAAGTTGCATGACTGAAATTGATGTATGAAAACTTGGCAGAACTAAGTGCTTTCAAACTGGCAAAAGACGAAATATGAATATTTGTATTTGACAAAAAGGAACTCACTGTGCTACACACAGCTGCCAGGTTTGGCTTCAAATATTATTGCGGAACAAAAATGTTCAGCTCTCATATCCAAGTATGTTTATAGTAATATATGTGTCTCACCGATGCAGCTGTAAAATGTTAAAGTAAGCAAAAGCCTTGTTTTGTATGAGTTACATCCAGAATTAGCGAGCGAAGTAAAAGACCGAGGTCTTGGATGTCTTCTTGTAACACACTTTTGTTTTCTGCTTCAGTTGGCATCCCACACAGATATACCTCAGTTATGGATATCTGGAAATAAAACAAGTAAAATAACAGACGCACAATTTATATGTTTGATCTATATGTCAAATGTCACAAATCTCAGCAACAGCTCTAAAGTGAAGCTTTTGAATTTGTAGTTCAAACACAGGAGACTATAATGATACTTGCCTCTCTTTGAATAACAACATGATTCTCTCTTACATTACTATGTTGAAGATCATTTTGATGTAATTCGTCCAGTGCAATAGTGACGCAACGTATTATGTGAAGCACGTCTCTGGCCTTAATTAGGAGTCTGCCTTCTGTTTTCAAGTTTTCCAGTGACATGAGTTGTGGGTTCCGTGGTTTAAGGTGCAAGAACTGATTTGTCCACAGCATGCTTATATTATCCCCAACGAAACCTGTGTAAACAGTATAAATTCCAAACTATGAATGTTGAGGAGGGAAGAACATGCCATAGTAGCCTCTTAAACGGAAGTGTGTTTTCATATATTTGACTTATAACCAAAAACTACCATAGCAATACCTCAAGGATAAAGCCTTTTTTCTTTAACCTGGAAGTTTTAGTTCAATTAGCCAATAATGGTACAATTTGCAATAAACAAAATCTGCATCTGATATGCAAACTTAGGTAGAAATGCCAAAACATATTATAATCCTAAAGTA
>OZ026626.1:16594551-16622051 GCA_964020975.1 Hermodice carunculata | reverse complement strand
TTAAAGCTACCCTCAGTTGTTCTTAAACAAAAAGTACTGTAAGTTGGGTGTGACACCGTAGATACTTTTAAAATTATGGGAAGTTAAATAAATTCCTTTTTTTCGTAGCCTTCATGGACGAGGCTAATTGCAGACATATAATATGGTGTTAAATCCCGGAGACTTGAAGTGTGCGGGCTATAGCTTGGTCATAAAATGCTATTTAGTGTCAATAGTATGGTACCTATTATATAAATGGGTTAATGTTTCATTACATTTTATTTGTCTGTACCATATGTTAATGTAATTAATACATTGAGCAAGTAGTCATATTTCATTTCAGCGCGTGAATCCCTCCACAATCAGAGCCGAAAACATAAATGGTAGTCTAAAAGTGTTACCCGGGACACTCATCATTAATTTCAGTCCGTAATATATAGCCTATTCAATTTTGATTTGGTATGCTGGAAAATATTATTACCCAGGATTTGGTCGTTGTTATCAGGTTAGAAAATTACTGTCATATTTTACAACGTGTGATTGATAAATATTTAGTTTATTATTCTTGACATAATAATTGTGCCCCACAGCCGACGTAATTTCACATTTATATATGCATGCTTCCATCCACAGAGACCATTGGGTGCAAGAAATTTCATGGATAAATATATGACAGTGTGAACAACGTGAAAAAAAGCTCCACTGAAAACTGATAGAACTACTTACCCATAACTGTTATAGGAAACCAGCATATGAAATCAGTGAAAACTATTAAGGCCAACTTTCGGGCCAGTTTCGCTTCCAAGGCTGACTTACAGTTAGAACGAACTCTCTTGCCTGAGGCACGGGTGGTCATGTACATCTTTACTTGTCCAAGAGCAATAATCACAAAGGCAAAGAAGTTGAAAAAAGTAAAAATGCCCACTGAGTATTCCCATCCATGTAACTTTTCTCTGGTCAAAGGCAGGGATAAGCACATGCCAGTGCTAGCATGAAATTGTCCTTTGAAGTAGTCACTGGGAACCATTGGAATTACGGAGAGAACAACTGCGACAATCCAAGCAAGGGATATTCCGACCTTGGCATTTATCAGGCTGAATCTGAACTTCCATGGATAACAAACGCTAATAACTCTTTCCACAGTTATAAGACAGAGGAAGAAGATAGATGCCTCACTAGAAATGGTTACTGTTATTCCTATAAGAAGGCAACATATACTAGATTTCCAGTAGTCGGCCCACCATATATAGACACCACGAAACACATGGTCGGCCACTGCAATAGCCATTAGGTATAAGCCCATCAGCATGTCTGATACACTCAAATGTAAGACTAGTAAGCCATTAGGTCGTTTCAAAGTTTGTGGGGCTTGTGTTTGTCGCCATATGATGACAACAGTGTTGCCACTCAATGCAATTATTCCCTGGATCCAAACCATGGCTCGAAGAATATTGCGCCTCATAAGATCCTCGCAGGACGAAAACAGGTCCCTTATAGGGAAACAGTTTTTCTCTTCAACCCCTCGGGGACGGATGCAACAGAACTTGTATGCGTCTGTATGCAACGTTTTCAACTTTTGCACTGGGGCAAACATACTCTTGGTAAACACAGTAACATCATTCCCGGTGATGTCAAGCTTTTCAAGGTTAGCCAGACCATCAAATGCACCTTCCCCAATGACGCTTATTCTATTATGACAGAGAGAAAGATTGACCAGTTTGTCCAATCCCGTGAAAGAATGTCCATGTAACGTATGCACTAGTGTATGGGTGATTTCCAAATTCCGGATTTTTTTCAACCCAGTGAAGGCACCTGGTTCTATTGAGTAAAGGTATATGTTCCCCAGCAGCAAAAGTTTCCTGACATTAATTAGATCCAGAAAAGTTCCATTCCTCAAATAGAGTAGTACGTTTTGACTTAAATCCAATAAACGGAGGTTTTTCAATCCTAGGAATGCCAGTTTTGGAATGTTCTCGATATGATTACTAGACAGATTGAGCTCTGCTAAATAATCATACCAGCCCAAATTAACAAGGGATAAATTAATATAGTTGTATGACACATCTATTTTCCTTGCAGCAAACGACAACTGTGGTGGTATGAAACTCATGTTGCTGTTAATGCATCTGTAGACCAAAGATGTGCAGTTGCAGTTTGTGGGGCGAGATGGCCGACAGAAAGTCTCATCATCTGCCTCTAAGCAGTGATTAACGTTATCGCATATGTTTGACAATGGGATGCACATTCGAGTTTTATGACAACGATAGTACCCTTCACATAACCAAGTATCTGCGTAAGAAATATATATATATATATATATATATATATCCGAGATCTCCCTATTTGCGATAGGCTTAGGAAAATTAGGCAACATGTACCCATTCTTATGGAAGATGAGATGGAGCATGTAAAAATTAAAGGTGACAATTTTAAAGATATAATAAATTGATAAAATGTAACACAGAAATGATCAAATTTTGCCATTATTTCACAGCGTGGGTGCCCAGTTCATTAACTTTCCGAAACACAATATCAGCAATGTAACACTCTTGAACCTCCCCGTATGTGCAACAGGCTTCTTTTGAGAGGCACTAAAAATTAAACTTCTCTCAAAGTAAAAATAATAATAATAAATTTGGATATGACACTACAGTGTACAATCTCTGCCTGGTCAATGGAAAATTGTGCGTACACTTCATTATTATTCTTCTTAAACCATTTATTTTTATAGCTTTTAAACGACATCGATTTTGCAAACATAACAATAGGATATCCGGATACCTCGGAAGACAAATGCTGTATCCCAAGCAACTACTTTACAACATAGGACTCAACCTAAGGAACATACCTCTTCAGTGACTATTGGAAGTAAGTGTGTGTGTTTGTGTTTTATGAGCACACATGAGTATGTTAATACAAAACCACAGTAAATGGAAAGAATGTAATAAATGCATAGAAGTTATCGAATCTAAGGCACTGTGATATCTGTCATCACATGTACATGCGTTTTGTTATGCACATATAAATTATGTTGCATTTGTCCAGTATGCTCTAAAATACTAAAATTTTTAAAAGACCACTGTGTCTCAGTGTAGCATAATTCCGCTTGGTTCATGGTGGTGAACAGCAACAAAACAGAATGCGTCCAGGCATACATTTATCACAAATAAAAGTGCAATAAAAATTTGGATAATGCAGGGGAACAGGAGTCGAGAAAATAGCACTATGCTACAGGTGATGACGACGTGGGTAACCACCCGTGAGAGGAAAGTTTTGCCAATGCAGAAGCAGATGCAGCTACACCAAAATGGTATGCACTATGACAATTGGTTCCAGTTCAGTCGCTCTCATAAATGTATCATAAAAGAAATCAGCCACATCCCCACCTAGCTACTGACGGATTTTATTGTAAATGTCATATTCTTCCTAATAGTACCATGGCAAATGAAGAATACCAGTATAGAGAGTGGGGGCTATAAAGGGAGGGGTTTTTTTGGACTAGAAAGAACTTCCAGTTCACATGCTTACTCCAGACTGTAAGGTTAACAGAAGACAAAAGACACAGTGCAGGATGGATATGGCAAACAAACTTGAACAGTCCACATTAGATACAAGACACTAAATGAGATGACATAAAACATCTTTGCATTTTTTACTTAATTTGATAAAGTAATGGCTCATCCCTAAAATGGATATCAACGTTTCCCTGCCTATCAAGCAAAAATGATTTGTGTATAATCATGTAAACAGAGATCAATATTAAATGAGACTATTTTTCATGTTTATATGTGAAAAGCCACAGGGCAGGCTCTGAAATAAAGCCATAAAACGATCTTTTTTATTATATGTACCATGTTTTGGTACGTATTCCACATTTTTATGTTCAGATGTGTGCATTATATAAGGTTTCTAATTAGGAACATAGGTCTATACTTTATTCATTTACCTGCTGTGGTTTTGCAGAGTACCAGTAATACCAGCAGGCATCCACGAAGCCTTACAGACAGGAGAAATCCCTAGCGTTTATATCTTGTTTCGGGGCTTTTTGTATTCCTGCCTTGCGTCTATAACTCATTATAGGGTTATATTTTCCACTGAACAAAAAAAAAAAAAAGAATTTGTTGCAACGCAATGGCAGTCCACCGAAAATGCCAAGATTGATCATGAGAGATTTGATGTAACAAATCATTTATCGGAAGAATGGGAGCAGCAAGGCATCTTGTGCGTGCAGCCATTCTTTTCTGTGGAAGCCATTTTTCTAGCATCCAGTAGTTATTTAAAGATGTGCCCCGTTGTCAGTTTGAGTACTTAGGTCATGGTAAGCCTTTCGATGATTCACATATACAGCTTGATATATTGCAGGATAGGAGGGGTATCTCGTTGTCAAAACTGTCTCTGTGCTAGCAATTTCGTGGTTGTGTTGCAAACTTCTGTCAGGCAAGGCAGGACCACCTGGCTGTTGGTATTTTGCAAGATCCACGCACGTGGGGTGGGGGTGGGGAGCACGGGCTGTTGTTTTGCATCCTAAATTTGCAGGTTCTGTTTGTAGAAGCCTCATTAGAGAGATGGAAGACTTGCTACGTTATCTCAAGGTTGTAGCTGGATGGGCCGAAATAGCTACTGTGAGACTAATCCCTTACGAACTTCAGCCCAGAAGTATGTATAGGCTGTTCAATGTCGAATGGACATGCAGAGACAGCTTCCAATTTTGTACAATGCCATGTGATGAGAGGATTGCCTGGCTAGTTAGATAATGTCTTCAGCATCCATCCTGTCCACTTTCGTGTTTCACGGGTGGGTGCATCAGTGCACATCAAATTCTTGCCACTTCAATAAGCTGTATACTGGGGTGGTTGGCAAGTTAACGCCCAGATGCTCCTCTTCTTATCACAATATATATATATATATATATATATATATATATATATATATATATATATATATATATATATATATATATATATATATATATATATATATATATATATATATATATACATTGTGTGTGTATTTGTCTGTTTGTATTTCTACTGACATGATAGTGACAGTAAAAATACAGTTAGTGCAAGTGGGTAGAAAATTCATTTCAGATTAACATAGAGTGTGGTAGTCATCCAGTGACCCAAAATGCCATGCGACACATATCCTAAACTTGTAGCTATATGTCCATGGTTACAAAGTTGCAACTGATCTTTGCTACTTGATGCTGGTGCACTTACACCGGTTTAGTTGGTGTACCAAGCATAGGGCTGACCGTAAAGCTACTCTCAGTGGGTCAGTCATTTTCCTTCTTATCGTTTTCAAGGAATCAACTGTTATATTATTTATGGAATGGCAAATGATATTAAAGATGCCTGGGCTACAGGCCGATTGTCACCATCACCACGGTTTCCCAATAGCAAGTGGTGTTTTATTGTGCCAATACAGTGGACTGTGTAATGTCAGCAATGGCAGTAATTAAATAAACGTCGTGGACCATTACTATCCCTTGTCATTTTTGGACATTAGGACCACCAAGGTGACCTTGCAAAGAAATTCACTTGTTAACATTAAGATCCACAGCACGTTTGGACAATAATAAAACTATAAGCACACAAAAAGAGTGCACAGAAGTAAGGAGCACTGAAGTCACTGTCTGCACTGATGTTTCCCTCTGATAGAAAGAAGCATGCAGAAAGAACTCCTGAAAAATCACACACACACACACATACACACACACACACACACACACACACACACATACACACACACACATATATATATATATATATATATATATATATATATATATATATATATATATATATATATAAAGAGAGAGAGAATTCAAATATAAATGCAACTGAAGAGATGTGACACAATGTTTTGAATATTCACTTTGATTTCTGGTTATATTGGCGGCACACCCACAATTTGATATGCTAAGTGACGCTGACCTTAAAGATACCTTATTTAATGACAGCAACCATACCGGAATAGAACATTGTGGTACACTTTCCTCTGTATCTTCTGTAAATAAACATTTAAAGCCTAACTTACACATTTTGATCCCACCAAACGTCCAGGGGAGCATTTTTGAACTGAATTATACAAATTAAACCCGAATTCATATGTGCTGGATAAAGTAGGTCAACATGAATGTGTGAAGTCACCTCTTTTTTGCCTATTATTGAAATTATTTCATTTTTTATTACTTACAGTTTCAATTGAAACAAAATATCCTGATATGCAAAAATGTCTGTCTAGTGTTTACAGTGTGTTTTAATGATCAGCGTTAATTCTTTATTTACACAAAATACATGAGCATTATCTGATCCAATGATAAAACTGTGCACATAAGATTGAAAGACATTTTGACCTCTATCACAACTTCTACATGTTTCCATAATTGCCCATATAATGTTGTTGTTGTTTATTTACGTATTTATTCATAGCATTGGTCCTTTCCATAAAACAACAAACTGCTATATGACCTACATTTGCCCATCAAAAAATCTCTATATTCAGAACAATGAGAAGTTTGTTATGAAACAGAAGCAGCTTCCAGCTGTACAACAGACACAAAACTCGCATTGTACGCAGAATTTATGTTAATGATAGACAAATTGTGAGCATATATGTGTGTATGGGTGCGTGTATTTAATAATTGATTTCAGGTATGGTGATATTCAAAGGCAGTAAAATGAAAACATCCCCAAATCTTGGCAGGTTTATATACATGATTGCTAGGCATACTTAGATGATGGGATCTTGTTATTTTTCGCAATTGTATGCATACTTGCCTGTGCTTTAATAGGAGAGGACACAATTACCAATTATCTTTTTATTCAGCTGAATAAACAATCCAATACACCGAATTTTCGTGGCTAGTGACACATATTTCCGTTCAATTGCATGTTATTTTAACCTCAAATTAGAAGACTACTTTTAAAGCTTCAAGAATAAACTTTATGGGAAACTTTCAAATACGCACATTATTTCTTTATTTTACCACACACATATTGCTGTTTCTGCAACGAGTGGTTTTAAAGTTATGAAGCTGTAAATAACAATGGCTAGCAATCGGAGTATACAACTCTCTCCCTGAATGATTAAATGCCGTTTACAGGAGAGCCAGTAAAGGGTTATTTTCTTGCTCCCCCCCCCCCACCATTACTCTCTGTCCAAGGGCATGCCTGAACTGCCTCAGTATACATTTACTCAATTTCAACAAGTTGCTCAAATTATACAGTATTTACTCAAATATCACAAACCTGGCCCTTTGCGTTGAAACATTGAGTGAGGGTTGGCAGTCAAATAAAGCTTTATTGTTTGGAGAATTTCAAAGTAAAGATTAGGTGTCATAATAAGTTTGATATACATTTCTGGTGCAGGATGTACATTTTTGTGCAGTACTTGTAAGGATTCCCATCTGTTTGTACAGGTGGTCTAGCTGCAATTGTTTATTTCACAATCACTGGAACTGAATATAATGCCCCAGTTTATTTCTACTTAAGCTGTACACTGGCAGGTGGTTTAACTGAGATAAGCTATCCACCTGAAAAGGGTACATGCTGCATCAAGGTAAGTCAAACGGTTCTTATCTGAATTTGTACTATACAAATTTAGTAATTATGTTTAGTTTTTACGGGGTTTTCTTCTTTCATAATTAAACTGCGCAATCATGAGGAAAACGTCACGTATTTAGATAGTTTATCATTTGCCGCATTCATATTTATTCCTTATTATGTGGGTTGTTTTGCTGAACACTTAGCTTAGACAAAGAGCTGCTACTCAGAAAGACATGTATGGGTAAAGACTCCGAAAATGTTCTGAGTAGTTACCCGATGAAGACCCTTTAATCTATTTGGGCTAAGACAGCCTATGTCAAAATTCTACAGAAGAGCACGCGCAATTTTGACAATAGTATTTCCATATGTATATAGGTTAGACAGGGACAGGTTAGCTGATGAAGAGAGAAAAGGGTAATGACTGCGGAATAGAGCAATGACTACCAGGAAGTGGTTCTGGACAAAAAGCCACAAACACAATCATGCCTACTGATCTGATAAGGATGGTCATTAATTTTCCCTGCGTAGGACACCTAACGGGTTGTGGCCCATCTAGAATATAAAAGGCATTGTTGACATGGACAGACGTAATTCGTATGTGCACCGTTAGTTTAAGTGGATTGACGTACACGGTATGTGCACCGTTAGTTTAAATGTATTGATCAAACAACAGCAACAACAAGAACAACAGACATTGTTGACTGAAAAAAGGGGGATACAAATGACTTTGCAAAACTCTGGACTTATGAATGGGAGGTATTGGTGTCAACTCACCACAGTCAGTTTCATCTTCCCCATCGGCACAGTCCATATTTCCATCACAGATCTTCATCAAAGGCAGGCAAAAACTGTGTGCGCATTTTGCAAAATTCCTTGGGCATTTAAAATTCTCTGTTAAACGATTAACCAGTCAATTAAGAATGAAGTAAAAAAAAAAAAAAAAAAAAAAAGGCTAGCCATTGAAACATGCCTGGTCATTGCATATAAGTGGTTGAAAGGGAAGGCCTTATTTTGGCTTAGGTTTTTAACTCTCCCAAACTGCCAGATTCGGCCAATCATCAAATTACACTGTGCATAAACCTATGATCTGGTTATTAGGATCCCAGGAAAACATACTGTTGGTAACTGTAATTTCATTTTTTTTAATTTCTGGGTTTATATTGTTCGAATTGTGCATCATATATTCTACATTGCTTCCCTACATTGGCTTAAAGGGAAAATAAATTACACAGCAAAAGTGAGTACTTATACCGGATATACTGCCATAAAAATCTTGTGCTCAGAAATTCCATGTTTAATTTCATGACCATGATATAATATACCAGAGAACTGCATCCATATGCAGGGCAGGGACTGTTACCATCTAACTTTAAATGTTAGAGATATCCCTTAATGTTTCACAGCAAAAATTTATTCATTCCAAAGTGAATTAAAATATTACTGCCAACTGCATACAATTAACATTATCTAAGAACCAAAACAACTGATTATGTTAAGTGTTTAGCCTTCAGAAATGAGAACAATGTCTATATTATCTACAGTTAATTGAAATCTACATTGGACCTCGCAATAACAACAATAGAATGTCATGTACCACAATGTTCAAGATGTGACAAGTCTCTGCATACAGTGGACCGCCCTTGTGAATTTGTCACGTGCAGACATCTCATTACAGCCTTGTAACTCTTCATGTTTCGGCATTTTAACACCTCGAACTGTACTGGTTTTTCTGCAAAGTTAAGAACCAAATATGGTTAATACATAGGCCTAAGTGCATGATTGCTCTGCAATGCACAAGCAAAAAGGCACCATATGTAGAATTGTTCACACCAACAAATGCCTTGTAACAAACGCAAAAGCAAGGCTTGTCTTTGTTAACCAGGGGTGAGAAAGTTGGAGTCTCAAAAAACAAAAAAAAAGACACCCAAAAAACAAACACACACAAAAAAACACACACAAAGAAAAACAAAAACAAAAAACAAAAAAAAACACACACACACACACAAAAGAAAAAAAAACAAAAACAAAAAAAACCACCAACCCCCCCCCCCCCAAACATACACAAAAACAAAAACAAAAACAAAAACAAAAAAAAAAAAAAACCTCACACAGCATCACATATTGGACAAATTTGCATGTAACGGTACCCAAAAGCATTCCTATTGAACTTGCGAATTTGCCTTTTGTTGAAGCAAATCTGAGAACAAATATCGATCCATCAACCGATGGAGTTTGACCATTTGATCAAACTTGATAGACACCCACAAAGTTCAGAATGGAACTGCATAGGGGGTGTGCTATCCTGTAGCCCCACTATCGAAATTGGGATTACAAATACTCGGTCGCTTAGCTTTGTGTGTTTTCTTCCAACGGATATCCAGACTCAAAAAAGTGGATTAGTCAGCAGTTAGCTATCCTTAATGTCCATGCTCTGTCAAAAATGTCTGGTTCAGTGTAACTTTTAATAATTTAAACAGGAGCAATAGTGAAAAAGTAAGGATCGCTAGGTGTCCAGAAATTTATGTGCATGTTTTGTTTTCAATTAACTGCATGGTTTTTCAAGACAGTTTGCCTTGTATTTTGCACAAAAATATTTAAATAAATAAATAAATAAATAAATAAATAAATAAATAAATAAATAAATAAATAAATAAATAAATAAATAAATAAATAAATAAATAAATAAATTTTAAAAAATGGAAATTGTCCTCCCACCCCCACCCTCAACAAAGCTTGGTTGTGATGAAATAGCGATTAGTAGTCACCCCCCCCCCCATTGCATCACACAGTGAAATTTGTAAGGAATTTAGTGTGTACTTACGGATGTGTAAATGTTAATGGAAATGGAGGATAGATCACCTTATGGCCACAGGTACCCAATGATTAAAAAGGAAGAAGATGTACAATTAAGTATGCGGACAGTTTTACAAATAATCATGCATATTAGTTTTTTAATAGCTACCATGGAAAATGTATTCGTACGTCTCATCACATAACGTAGAAAATTTGATTAAAATGATATTATAATAGTATACATGGTGAGATCGAGGCTATTGTGATTTAATGCTTTGTTTGCAGTGATAAAACATCTGATGTATGATGATGACCCTTCTATTCGTTGTGCTTACCCTATATGAGTCCCTGGATTTCTATTTCACCATCATGAATAAAGTACGTAGAGATGTATGGCTGTTTAGTTCATTAAATAAAGCAATTAAAGCAAATGCCCACAAAGTATTTTTCACGAAAATGCAGTGTTTTAATAACATTTGGTTCCACGCTCCTATGGTAGTTACAATAGGCAACGAGAGATGGCACGGTAATTGTAGTGCATGTGTACACCTTATCCGCAATTGCCGCCAATGCTGCGGCAACCAAATGTAGCAAAGTTACAAAACTTATGATGCCAATACCCCACAATCATGATCCCAATAATCCTCACACATGTAATAACAAGTCATTGCAAATGCATCCATAGACACACTTGGTGAATAATCCTCCAGATGACCTGAACCAGTGTCAGTGAGTAGTACGACTATGTTTAGAATTTTAAGCAGGCTTACCCTACCCATGTCCTTGCATCCAATTCCTCCGGTTCTACACCCAAAATGAAATATGCTAAGTACTGTCACTGTTGGTACAGACCTTGCACTTTAAAAACATCTGTCCTGTGAAAATAACCCAAACAGAACACGAACTTCTTCGAAAATTGCCCAGCACGCCCTGATTTTGCCTGATTGCCATCGTCGTTCACTTTTATCCGTGTTATATCGATTTGTCATTTGACCTGATTCAGGCAATCCCATTTAATGGACATATCGTCCGTTAAGAGGTGCCGTATGAGGTTTTTCACATTCCAAAAAAAAAATTTACAAAAACTATATAAGCATGATAAGCAAATGTAGGCCTAAGACACAATTATGAAATATTTCGGTTTCTGTTTTTTATGATCAATATTTTGAGCCTAGGCCTTTTTGGAAGGTTGTAAATTACAACGGTACAACCTTCACACCTACGCCCCCCCCCCAAAAAAAGAAATAATAATAAAAAGTAAAAAAAATATGGACCCGCTCCTCTCCAAAATGGTAAATATTGCAGTGGAGGTAGTACGCAAATAGACGGGGACGGTAACATAAACAACGGGAAACATAAACAAAAGTGATGATAACGGGTAAAAATAGGCCAGTTTATCCCTTGTTGCGTCAAATTTGGGAGATTTTCAACTTAAAACCATATTATAATAGGGATTAGGTATGGCGTGGGATTCATTGTTGTCAATGTATTCAAGCTGATACCTCCTTTGTGATATATGGGCACTAATGAATGTAACGACATACTTAATTCCTTAAGTAAATATTTAATGGTGATTGAGCTAAGCTACATTCCATTCAACTCGAACAGAACACAGCTTAGGCGTTGATGAGTAATAAGAATTAAAAAAAAAAAACATGAACAAATGAATGAACATAATGACAAGAAATGCAGCCTTGACGAATATATGGGTATACACAACTGACTCCAGGAAATTATGAGCACTTGGGAGAGATGAATTGATTTTGGATTTTCTTAAGAAAGAATATCCATGTAAAATTAACCAAAAAAATCACTGAAGCATAACAATTTGACAGTACAATTTATTTATTTATTTATTTATTTATTTATTTATTTATTTATTTATTTATTTATTTATTTATTTATTTATTTATTTATGTCGAATGTCAAGAATTTCAAGGCATTTTATTATGACTGAAACAAAATTGATTTTCAAGGTGACATTGGCAAAAAATGACTGCCAGTTGTTGGTAGACGTGAGGCATATGGGCATCTAGAATGGTTCATATTTTACGCTGGTCCCTATTTCAATTAGGATATATGAAGGTTCTCTGAACAGTCTATACTTAGTTGACGTCTATATGTTCATCCTGCAGTCCCTGCTAACCAACAACTTCAGCGTAAATTGAACAAGGATTAAAAAGATTGTTTCGGAATTGAACTCAGTTCTCATAGCACCTGAATACTGGATGCACTTTGTGACCACCTTGTTGTCGTGTCCCTGCCTTATCTCCACTCCAGGTCTATTTTTTCTTACTCTGCACTGGACCATCAACTTGGCTTTCATTGCCATGTTATGTAACTCTGTTTTTATGCATTTTATTGTTTACTGTTGAACTAGATGCACTTAGTATCTCATGGTAATCCAATGGGACCGCTCACGGTTTTCTCCAGCGAAAAATTGAGATCAACGACACATTTACTTGGCTTGTTGAGCGTTTTCTTCTTATAATAAACTTAGATATGATTGACGTCTGTCAAGTGTCCTGAAATAAAAAAAAAATCACAGAATTTTCCAGATTGGAGTCACGACACCTATGGCCTAAGGTAAGGATCAACTTTGTGTTGATGCTATGTGAAGCCCTGATGATTCAGGGAAATATCTTACATATAAGGCAAAACACTATGCTAAAAAGGAGTGACATTAATGTCGCATGTTCAGTTCCAAAATATGCAGTCGAGTTCCCACGAAAAATTATTTCGTGGGAACGAAATAAAATTATTTTTTTCTACATGTCCCTTCTGGGGCTCTGTAAGAGTCAGCAAACACACTTAGCAAGATGATGTGATTCCATCATATGATGATCCACATGACTTTGGCACTGTAATGTGTGGCTTGTTGCTTTGCAGAACACATAATTGCATTCAGTCAAAACTGCAACAAATATGGTGCGGTTGATTGTCTGTGAGGACAGGTAAGTCAGGCTGACAAATGGTACGTTCATCGATTTGGAAATTATTTTCAACTACAGGAGAAGCAAGAAGGCATGTAACCTTATACTTTTCTGTTATAACATTCTAAACAGAAACGGCAAAGAGATAGAATTTCAAGTGTTAAGGATATAATGGTGACCCCTGTTCTTGCACTGTCACTGCAAGACAGACTTTGGCGGCAATTAACAGTTTTATAACAAACCTGTAACAAGGCAAGAGGGGAAGTTTTATTATAGTTTATGCGTCCCGTTTCTCAAACTGAAGCTAGATTTCCTCACCTTTAGCAAAAGGCAACTCAATCTCCACTTCAGCGTTCATCAGGTAAATGCGCTTTTGCTTCATTGGATTTTAACGATTTAAAATAACGTAGATAGTGATTAGTAAGTATATTTGGCAAGAATATTATAGGGGTTACAGTGGACATGCATTTTGAAGTCCTTGGACCAGATTTACCGGTGATGAGCATGTACCTTAGATAAGGCGTGAATATGAGGGATCGCCGAAAGGTGGTGTTGTCTATCCTGTTCAAGGTTTACAGTCCACGTTTGGTGGTCAATTTCCACGACCCCTACTTTGTCTCATAAAATTGAAACGGGGAATAAACCAATACAAATTTTAATTCTCTATCTGATGTCAAATAAGCATTAAACTTTAATTTAAATCACCGGGGTAATTGGAAGGTGGCAATATATACTTCAGGTTAAACAGAAGGTGGTAATTTCAAAAATCTTCAGCACATGCATATTGAAACTTTCAGGACTTGAGGTTCACTTAAATGTAATGGGCTCTCCTACCCCAATTTTTTAACATCAAGTGGCATGGGTTACTAGAAATCACGAACAACCCCGATGGGAATAAAAAGCAATGTGTTAAAAAACAAAACCAACCGAAATCCCCCCTTCTGGTCTGATTCCGTCGATTTAGCACTATTCCAGATTTTCTTGTTCCGTGTTTTTATTGGGGGGGGGGGGGGGGGGAGGGTAACATCCCAACCTGCCGGGCTGATTGCTTTCAGATGCAATACAAACATGTTTGGACACTCCTGGGCATTAATAAGCTTGGAAGGTGGTCCTGCAATGTTTTTTGTTTTTCTTTTTTTTTTTTTTTTTGGTTTTGTTTTTGCTTTTTGTTGTTGTTTTTTTTTTTTGAGTTTTTTTATTACTTTATTTTTATGTTTTACCTATTTTTCTTAATGCTTCTATGAATGTATGTGATTTTGCAAGTCTCTTTTTGCTATATTTTCCTTAAGGTTTTTAGCAATTAAACTTGATTCTATGTTCAGAAAAGTACAGTGGCAGTGCTGCCCTATAATTTCCTGAATTTTTATGAAATTGTTTAAATTATCTAATCAGCCCAGAGCCGATCTGCTGATACAGCTTTACACTTGCATTAAAGTGATAGGTAGAAGTCTGCAATTTGTGCAGGAGGGCTTGAGCTAGGTTGGGTGACCGAAATAGTTTATAAAACACACCTTATTATAGTTCCAGTTGACTTGTACGTGCTTTTCCAATTTTTTTTTTTTTTTTTGTTTTAACCGTAGATCACACCCACTTTAAGGTGGGAGTGGGAGATACCTTAGCAGGATCTCAGTAAAGGTAGCTAACAAAATGAAGTATATTGGACGGTCATATTGTTCCTGCTGCCAATAAATCATAGTATTATTCATTTTGTGAACTGATTTTCATGTTTATAACGCGTACAGCTGTTATCATATTAATTGAAAGAAGCGAGAGAAAGAACATAATAATAATAATAATAATAATAATAATAATAATAATAATAATAATAATAATAATAATAATAATAATAATAATAATAATAATAATAATAATAATAATGATAATAATAATAATAATAATGATAATAATAATAATAATTCAACACGTTATATGTCGATCACTTTGTGGAACTGTTGTTTCTTGTCGTCAAATTTTTGGCTGATGCGAGTGTGTGCAAATTATGTGCGATAATGAATTAAATGAATCTTTGTACTTGCAAAGCGCGTTTGCATCTTTACTGTTGTTATTGAACCTGCCAAGTAACTGGATTTAAGATTGTCATAGTAAACACTTCACTGAGTGAGGTACCCAAAAATATTTTATAACAGTTTATTGATTATTAATCAATTCATATTAACATTTGGAATTACAAGGTGTATTTTTGACAAGACCAACTGCTTATCGTAAAATGCAGCGAAAAGATCTAAAACGTGGACAAGAGCACTTTTAGTACCCGTTTGGGTATTGTGGAATATGCCTCATGCATACATCCACCCTATTGTTAGTTTTGTTAGTTAATTTGTAGATCATAAGCTGTGAGATCCAGCCTGAATATGTCTTGTTGAAGCATTTTGCTCTACATACAATAGAGTTAGTTTTAAAAACCATTGTTTGGTGTTAGCTTTTTTTCTTGATGCCTCGTGCCATGTATTAATGGTTATATATCCCCGTACCTCAAACCTTGTAGGATGACAATCCTGAACTCATCATTTTTTTTTTTTTTTTGTGATACCAAATATGTTATTTTAGAAGGTAATTAATTTATGAATATATAGATAAAAGTCCCGAAGATTACAAATTCATAGTTGATGGTTTCATGAACGTTTGACAGTTATCTGCATATTTACAATAATTAGCTGACGTGAAGTATTGCAGATGCAAAGAACAGCCATCTTTTTATTCCAAGCATATACTTCCAATTTGCAGCTTTCGACACTGTGTTCATGGGAACTAAAAATCTGTTGAATTGTATTTACATTTCACTGGGTGAAGAGCCTGTTAGGTGGGCCATACAGCTCCTCCCATTTCAGTGAATGGAGAGTTATCAGACGTAACAAGCGGTAATCCGACGGCACATACATGGTTGTTCCGTTGACAGTACATGGATGCATACCTCGACCTCTTGCCCATTGAAACTCTTCTTTAACTCTGCGTATGCTCCATATAACCACACCACCTTATCTGTATCTACATCTGAACATTTCCACCTATGGTCAAACTGCCAATAAAGATGTACAAGGTTCTTCTAAAGTGACTGAGGTATTGTACATCAAAGGCACTCACAATTGAAAATATGATTTTTACATCCGGTCACTTATTCAATCAGGAATGAATATATATATGTATATATATATATATATATATATATATATAATGACATGAAAGACAAATACTTAACCAAATCCGGTACGATATATACCTAAAACAAATGGGGATTTGGTCCAGCGGATATGTGTGTTTCCCATTTCAGCTGGGCAACTGGTGCCAAAGGTTGCAATTTTGAGTCTCCTTAATTCCGAACATAGAATATCTAATGATGAAACACAAAAAAGGTCTTTCTTTATGCTGCAAAGGGACTGTTAAACATGGAGCTCACTATCCTAATCAATTTATTAACCACATTCCTATTTTGCCAGACACTTGGTGCTTGATGTCATCTACATTGCCAGATTCCACCATGTATCGTTGTCAACCCATGAAGCAACAGCGGTCGTTAAAAATGTTCTGGATTCCTTAACTCCGTAAACAAACTTAGCATTTCTTAACCCTTCAAAAACTAATAATGATTTGTCGGTGAGCTGGATTGCGTTTATGGTTTGTGGTTGTCTTGGATATTTAGTTACATTTTATCTACTTTCAACTGTATCTGATTTACGTAGCCATTTTATTTGTACATGAATATTGGCACATGGAATTCTTTTCCTGTACTTCGGGACTCAACTGTGATTTGGGAATTTTGCAAAATTGTGTCATACATCATGGTTCAGGCGCATCAGGGTCATTCGGAGAAAGGCAATCTGAACCACTTACATTTAAAATATTGCAGAGGAAATGAGCATTAAAATTTGTTAGAAGTTATCCACGATTTGATTCGATCCTTAGACTTATTGCTGTGAATGTACCCAGGCGTTTATGGTCCAAAACATACTTCAGTGTAACATGCCTGTTTATGGAACTACTTGGGCTTACATGGTATCATCACCGAATTCCATCGCGTGTTAATGACACGACTACATGAAAAACATAAATAAATAAAAGGAATTAGATTAAACATATGGGAGAGTAGACAGAATAAGGATATTTTCTTGGTATGGGTAGAACAGTAGGGCTTGGCGAATGATTCTGCAGCATTTTCACATATTCAGTATCAGTTACAGAAGCATCTGATTTGTTCAATTTGCCTGAAACAAAATCATCCGAATAATGTACACATAAAAATGATGTGATGGAGATAAAATGGTTTCACGTTTCTGTGAAAATTAGCGAATCAACTGAACTTTATTTCGAATGTTCAAATATTTTTTCCCTTTTCTCTAAATTAAATAGAAAAGCGTACATTTGTCTGGAAATTTCTCGTTGTGAAACACACAAGCATAATGATAGAAAACTTTTATTATTTCGCTTTTGCGTTCCACAACAACTGCTCTACCTTACATCATATAATTTACATGACTTTTTTAAAAGTGGTATTGTTTGAAAACCATTACCTTATTGTTACATGTGCAAGCACAAGTCTGACAACGATATTGGCACATAGACATGGACTTACATTATTGTCCAATCAGGCCTCAAACCGCAGCAAACTCACTGGCTTCAAGCGTTGACTACTATCAACACAAAGTATATAACCCAGCAATGCTTAATGCCAAAATATACATTCATACCTATACATACATACATATATACATACATACATACATACATACATATCTTAAGGATATATATCAGGTTACAATGGGTTAAACCATCATTTTTGCTATTCTCACACATGTTATGCACTTTTGCTTTAAGTTTTGGATGCCGGAATCAGATTTCAGATTGTGTAAAGGAAAATGGTGAATTTTGGCAAAAGTATTGGGCCTGGTTCTCACTGTTTGGTGTGGCTTCGGCCCGGGACTAGCTAAGCTTCTAAGCTCCGCCCTGCAGGGATCCAACAGGAGTCTCATTTACATACAGCAGGTGTGTGCACCTCTGCGCATGCTCTGCACAAGCAGACTACGGTCAGCTGGGCAGGCAAACCCCATTATCGAAGTGCCAGTGAGTCGGTGAAGAGCAGTGGTGATGTCGAAGTCCATCGCTGGAAATCCCTTTGTGTACAACTCTCGTTTGAACATATCCATGTAAACTCAGACTTCCATCCTTTTGTTGCGCCAATACTCGTTCTTTCGCTCAGTTTCAGAGTTCCAACTTTACAAGTTGCACACACAGCAACGGCATCAACACAAGCCTGCAACTGAGAACAGTCCCTTAATCGGTATCCCTCTGGCTGTTCATTCACATCTCCATGTTCACAACAATCTGTAGATCTAGCCTCGTGGACCACAAAGTCTCCGAGTTTCTGGGCACTAGCACTGCGAAATTGTTTGTCCAGACCGGGTTGGTTTGTGGATGTTGTGGAGTTCACCGAATCAGTATCCGTGACCTTGGCCTCGACTTTGTTTGACCCTGACCCACAATGCCAGACTCGCCCGGGGTCTCCGTGAGGCTGACGTCGGGTTGCAGGGTCGTCACCACTGGAGGGAACTGATTGTAGTATGATCCTAGATCAGGCGCTTTGAGTTCATTTGCAACTGACGCGGGCATCGGTCTGTCCCTAGGTTTTTTCTTTCTCGGCATCTTTGCAATAGCACTTTCTAATCACACAAATGTAAGCAACTATCCTCTGAACTTGATAGAAACTTTCTAAACTGAGACTGAAGTTCCGATTTACTGACACCTATATTGGGCCCTACGCAAGACGGCAAACATCGTAGAACTCGATTGCCCGGTAACCACCTGTCAGTCATTTGTCGGCCAATCAGGGTAAAGTTGAGAAACCTCAACATGGAATCCAAAGTGACAGATGAGCACGATTGCAACATTTTTGGATGTAAAACCTCTAAAATAAAACATTCTTTGAAGTTTGATGCTCCAAACTTGTCCATTTACTCAACAGGTAGGAGTGTGTAACGGAATACCATGGTGTCATTGCGATCAAAGGCCCAAAGAATAGCGTAAGTCCTACTGAAGTCGGCATTTGCTTTGAAAGCCTTTTTCTCGGCATCACTCCTGGCCTTTGTTTCTCAACTTCTTGTGAAATCAATTTCGTCAGTTTTCCTCATAAAGACCTGAGGTCTGTGGCAAACTGTTTACAAGAATAAAATCTTTAAAAAAGTGTCTCAGATTTTTTCAATGTTGAGTGGTTTGCTCTCTACAGCGAGCCAAAAGTCAAAACCTTTGATGTAAGAATGGAATGTCATCTTTTCAACTTTAAACGTGAGAATCTCCACAATCGCGCAAACAATGAAAAAAAGTGAGACACGTTTGTGTAGAAAATCGTGTCTGGCAGCTTTTGCAACAGAAATGCACATGCTCAAGCTCAAAATAAAAACGTATATTTAACTATTGTGTGATTTTTTTCTATGATCACTTTACCTGATTGATATATAGTTTATGGTACTTTTAGCGTATTTTCAGACTTTTATGAAGTCATTTGTGAGACTCACGCGTAACCTGATATATACCCTTAATGCCAAAATATACATTCATACCTATACATGCAAACATACATATATATATATATATATATATATATATATATATATATATATATATATATATATATATATATATATATATATATATATATATATATATATATATATATATATATGTATATACCAGCCACCATATTGTATGCCACTAAATCAAAATGCAATCAGAGATTGAAAGATCTATGCCCACCCATCAAAGTACAGCTGTCAGTACTGCCAGAAGTCATTACTCTGTGACCTTGATGTTTGGGTCCAGGTGATCATTCTTAGAACTTGTCTGAGGCAAAAAAAATCAAAACCATATGGAATAAGAACGAGCTGTTCAACTTACAGCACAAATACCAAATTTGCTAAAATGGCTGTGACCTTGGGACTTGCAGTTTTGAAGACCTTTTGCAGGACTATATGCATGTGCAGTATGAAAGGCCTGTTACTTTTCAAACTATAGCATGACAACAAAATTCAATAAAATGGCTTTGTTGCCTTGAAAATTAGTTTAAGGTCACCGATCGTCGAACTGATTCAAGACCTTCTGCATTATATTGCTGTTGAAGGGACCAATGTTTTATTTTTAAATCATTTTGTCGTGCCAAGGTCAAATAAGTGCAATATGAACGCATATCCAAAACTTATCTCGTGAAAAGTCCAATAAATGGATAGGGGACTTTCGAAATTGGGTTGAGTGAGAAAGAGAGGGAGGGAGAGGGAGGGAGAGAGAGAGAGAGAGAGAGAGAGAGAGAGAGAGAGAGAGAGAGAGAGAGAGAGAGAGAGAGAGAGAAGGGGAGAGAGAGAGAGACGCACTTTAGGTCTTCTATAGCTGTGTTGTTCAAATAAATATCTATTTAGTCAATATTCATTTATTATAGTTTATTCTATAATTCTGTCATTTTTTTTTTCTTTTTTCATTGTCCAAATTCACCCATTCAGTCCACCTTGCTGTATCATTTTTTTTTCATTTTGCACTGTAAAAATTATGTTACAATTATATTGTGCCCTATTGAGTCCCTTTTCAACAGATCTGACTGCAATGCTGAAGTAAACCAACCCCTTTCATCATCGAATCGCGTGATTGCTTGACACGGAGGCATCACTTAGTCTTCATGTCCAACTCAAGACAAACAGTGGCAAACATGGATAGCTTATGACACTGTCGCCAGTTGATGGTAATAAAGTTAAAGGAAAGTCGCATTACCACCGTATTCTCCTGTACAACATGACATGTCTCTCTTTAAAAAGTATAGGGACCATAAACTTTACCTGGGAAACTTTTTGTTTATGGCTGGTTAGCATTATCTAGCCCCACAAAACCTGATTGTATACCGTACGCCCCTTATTGCCACGCTAGTGGCCATAACATAACTACGCTATTCCCAGCAAAACCACGATTTTATCACATACTGTAATTTTGTGGAAATACACTAAGTTGGAAGGAGGCATGAACAAGTCATTTTGCAGTCAAAATAATTTTTTTTCGGAAGGTAAATTGGCTTGTGTATTATGTGCAGGCGGGAATGGAATATATTGCTGTTCAGGGGGCCAGTGTTAAAAAATGTTTTGCCGTGCATCAGTTTACTATATGTTCGCTCTGTTTTTATAATTATATTTTATGCAGAAATTATCGCCTCTTCCTGCCTCTCAACAGTGCAACATAATCATTGACAAATGCTTAGATAATTACACAAGTCCCTCTCTACAACCTTTGCCATGTTGTTCTCCTTGCTTTAAAACGCATAACTAAAACAACCTCTGTAGGTTATTAATAATATCTAATCCAAACTCACAAAGTGGCCAAAAATGTTACTGCACCCTAGTTGACACTTGAAGTACTCATAATTAGACTTGTACAATCTTTCGGTGTGCTATAATCTTTATGAAGCTTGCCCTGGGTGTATAGGTTTTGCAAATATAGCTGATGTGAGTCATTCATGGACAAAAACGAAGAACAGCCCAAAATGAATGTCACCATAACCATGAAAGGGCAATGTTGCAGACGCAGTTACAATAGCTTTGGTTAGAATAGGACAAGATAGGTAAGTGTAACATACGCAGTTACAGACGAATAGGCAGGGTATGATAGAAAAGGATACAAAAATCAAAACATACCGAAGGAGAAATTTTCTGGAAACTTTATTGTTAGCCTTGTATGCATCCGAAGCAAATTGGAAAAGGGCCGGTGGTATATTTTGGAAAACAGTTTCTATATGCCAATTAATGACAGACACAATGAACTATTCATGCCACGTGACAGAGTAAGATGTATACCAAAATAAGCACAGCTGATGAACCATTTGAGCTGAAAAGTCTACAGGTACTACAGGTTAGGATTACCATGTAATAGTAGCGTTAACACTGGTAAAATAAGTACAAGAATATCATTAAAGTAAAATTGACATGTACCTTGGAGGTATCTCATTGGTCCCACAGTGACGGTCACCTGTTCAAGGTAGCCTATGTTTTCAATATGTATTTCGTTTATTGGGAGATAGCGCTCATCAGAAATAAATCCTTCGTCTGTCCACTCTTTGTCCCCGTGCAATAACATCTTGTGTGCTGGTTGTGAACAGAAGCAGCTGGAAAAATATAAATAAACCACTGTATGTATGTATGTATGTATGTATGTATGTATGTATGTATGTATGTATGTATGAATATATGTTTGTATTAATATATGTATGTATGTATGTATGTATGGAAGTGTGCGTTTACATGTGTAATTTCGAACTACTTTCAATGACTTCATACGAAATGATCAATCTAATTGCAAGATACACTTTTACAGCTCTTCTGACTCTGCAACGGGAACAGAAACAGCTGGTAAGATATAAACCACTGTATGTATGTACGTATGTATGTATGTATGTATGTATGTATGTATGTATGTATGTATGTATGTATGTATGTATATATGTATGTATGTATGTATGTATGCATGCATGCATGCATGCATGAATGTATGTATGTATGTTTGTATGTATGTATGTATGTATGTATGTATGTATGTATGTAAGTATGTGAGTTTACATGTATTTTCGAACTACTTTCAATGACTTCACATGAAATGATCCATCTAATTGCAAGATAAACTTTTACAGATCATCTGACTGCAACGTGAACAGAAGCAGCTGGTAAGATATAAATAGTATGCATGTATGTATGTATGTATGCAAGTATGTATGTATGCATGTATGTATGTATGTATGTGACATTAGGGTTTACTGATTCGAGCTGAGTGTCATATACAAGGAAGGTGAGTCGTCTGTCTGCCCCATGAGACACAATCCTTTTGATGTCAAACCTAAATAATAATAAAACAAACAAACAAACAAAGCAGAGAACTTGATGGGTTCCTTCTGACAAATCATTAGCAACTACGTTTGGCAGTTGAAGCTTTGAAGTTTTAAAATGTTTCGATAAAACATTGAGTTCTCATCAAACAATTTATGGTAGTGTTTAATTATACTATAGGCTTAGACATGCAGAACGACTGGACTGCATCTGGAACACAGATATTGGGCTCTGTTATTTGTTTTTTCTTCGCTCAAACCTACAAGGGGAATATTACACTGTTGTATCCATTCATATTATAGCCATAACAACTATATATAGCTGTGTGGTATTTTGTGTACCTACTCTTAAAAAATGCGCTTTATTTTCTACTTTTATAGAATGAATGAACAGAATAGTTTGATCTATTATCAGGCTATAATCTTAGTATAATAAACCCGGTTGCCCTTTTCTGGGTGAGTGCTTGTCTTAAGTCAAGAGTGAAACCTAGTTCTTTACATTGCTATTGGATGACGCGTGTTGGTGTTTTGGTAAGTCTGGAATCCCTGCCTATTGCTGTAATTACCTTTGCTATGATTGGGTCGAATTTTGAATGTGTCTACTATTTTTTCCTAACTACTTCGTCTGCTGCTGGTAAGCACTTATATATTTCATATTTAGAACAGTCAAGTCTGAAGTTGCAAAAGCAACATATTTTGGTCTGAAGAGCAGGATATCACAATAATTTCTCAATCCCTGTATTTTTTTTTGTGCTGGAGTAACTACAAGCTTAGTGTTAAAACAGGTCGACAAACAAAACAACATATCTAGTTAGCCTGTCATTGACGACAAATGTCACTTTCCGATCAGTTGATCTAATATGATTCCTGTGTTAAACTCTCAGATCGCGGTCCCTTAAGATTTTTAGTATCTCATTTTTACATGCTTCTCTTAAGTGTCTGATAATGTGTGTTACGCTGGTCACTTAAATGCTAAACGCACCCTAGATTTGTCTATTTATAATGATCATAAACCGTACGACCATACATTGAACACAAGCTTAACCATGTATATGCAGTGTTTTTATGAACAACGGTTTTTGTATTTTTACCTCGCCGAGCCAGACGAGCAAGCTCTACTGAGAGAACAGTTGCATGATGACTCTGTCTTCTTTGATAAGAAGCTATAGCTAAAGAAATTTTTCCCGCGAGATAACATTCCATACTTCAAAAAGGATTTTGTTTCAGTCCATCTGAAAAGGAAGAACCACGTCATTATTTAAACGATAATGATATTTGAAATGTAATTTTAACTAGACATATGGGCATGCATGTTTTTGTAGGATTATGAAGAAAATATTGAATCTTCGATCTTAATTCAACTTTGCCAATGATGTATCAGTATGCCTGCTGTTTTACACACACATAAACACGCATATGAACACACACACACACACACACACACTCCGTCTCTCTCTCTCTCTCTCTCTCTCTCTCTCAAACACACACGCATATATATATATATATATATATATATATATATATATATATATATATATATATGCTCAGTGTCAACTGTTAAATCGTCCCTGGTTCAAGACATTTAAGTAAGTAATTAAGTACATCATTAGATTTGAGGACCTCCAAGTAAACATGTCGGTTTCCCATCGTATGTGCAAATTTTGGTAGTCCTTCACGCAATACAAATCTCGTGAAATAACCAAAATACTTTCAATGATGTCCTGGTAGTCTACCGGTCGTGCTACACATTGAATCTTTATCAGAAACAATAGGGATCTACACGAAAATGTTGGATTCAAGGCAATATATCTCTTAGACTAATTTCAGTCAAATAAAAACCGATTTGCTATAAATATCCTTAAGAGCAAGAACATTAGGGAGTTTTCAAGAAATGAACAACTCTTTTTACAATGTAAATTAAAAGTGTAGAGTCCCATGAACTTCATCACATTAACAAAAATAACCATTATCTAATTTTGGGTCACCATTGTAATTTAACAGAGGCACCCATAATAAAAACCCTGATGAAGTTTTGCAGATACATGTATTTTTATCACAACAGTCTTCTTCAAATGTCTTTATATTGCCCCCCCCCCCCAAATAAAAATAAAATAAAATAAAAAATCACCCCAAAACCCTTGTCTGTATAAAACAGTTGTCACTGTTCAGTTTCATCTTTAGAGTAGGCAGATTCTGCAAAGCCTTATTATCAATTAGGGAATATAGCCTTACTATGTTAGGAATGCATATTTTTGCATTTTCATGTGCCCAGAATTGAAGTCAGTTTGCCAGGTAGATATTACCTTAAAGTTTTTACAGGAAAATGTTGTTAGACGTATCTATGACTGATTTATATAGGAATTACATAGCTCATATATACGGACTTTACAGGATGCAGCCCCCCCCCCCCAAACAAAAACAGTACTACTAGATAGGCTGGGCAACCAAGGGGGGGGGGGGGGGGGCACGATTTGATAACTATTCCCACTTCAAAAGAAAAATGATTGCATCTGTGAGCCTTATCCACCACAATATGGTAAACCAGCCCTGGAATCCAACTCTCACTGAAGCGTTAACACAGCAGTGTATAGCAAATGTGAGAAGTCTGAACCTTATTCACGTGTGACCGGAATGTAGACATACCGTGCACTGAACTCGATGATCTGGCATAAACAGGAGTGGTATGCCTTTATTTTGTCAGTGACACGCATCGACTCACACAGGTTACAGCTTGTAACTGGCACATACCAACACTAAAGTAGCATGATACGTTTACTACAAGGAAGAACATGATGTGTCTCACCTGATGCACTGTACCTTGAAATACTGCTCACATTTTGTGGCCTTCCAAAGGAGTATATCATGGAAGTTAAGTTTCCCAGGGTAGTGAAGTAACAGAGTGTTGAACTGTTTGCGATCTTTTTGTTCTTTGAATACCACAGGTGATTTGTCATTGTGATGTACAATAGTCACAACATACCTGGGGTGGTTAAAGTCACATTCCACCCAAAAGTGCACTGTAAGATAAGATTTGTGATAAGAAACGTGGCCATACATTATTGATGATGATGATGATGATGATGATGATGATGATGATGATGATGATGATGATGATGATGAGAGCAGAAATGATAATGCGATGCAGCACGCACCATGACATAGAAGTTATTCATACATGTATAACTAAGTTCACAGCTAATTAAAACAATAAACCACAGTATGTATTCCTCTTCACATTTAGAACCGCCAGCATATATGAAGGGAAATGCAATGAAAATATAATTCTGGTAAAGGGGACCAGAACAATTTGGAACATTTTGCAACTTTGACACTTTCAAAAACGCTTTCAGCTGGCCGACCATGGGAAACATTTTCAACTCCAAGTCTTGCTGGTTCTGAACAAAAAATACTACTTTCGTACCACAAATGCCATGTTGCAATACAGTTTTTGTTGTCTGATATCCGTTGCTGTGGTATTGAAACTTTATTGTTTTTTTTTTCTTGAGTGGTCTTAATTGAAAATTTTGCTGCATTGAAACAGTAACTGCTAATCATTTAAAAAAATGGTTATATTATTTGCATTGATTTTGATGATTAGGCAGGGGTCCACTTTTATGTTGAAAAAGTTTGGGGGTTTTCGCGTTTAAAAGCAACTGATGGAGTGGTTTAAGACACGATTTTTAAAGATTTTCTCCAAAAATGAGTACGAATTCACAATTCACCATATTGCAACCATTTAAAATTTCTTAGCAAAAACTTATCCAAAGTGCATTCCTACCAGGTTCGAAGTAAATCTGGCAGAAGTATTGGGAGAAGCACTCTCAAAGGCAAAATACTATTGCAATCGCCATGGACTTATTCTGTAATTAATAGGATTGCATGCATTACCCAATAAGTACCGAATTGGAAACAAAAACAAAAAAAAAACAAAAAATTAAACAAAGTACCACCAAGTGACACAATTTCTTCGGTCGTTTCAGGATGTTTAATGCTACCAAATTTCAACCCAACTTGAGTGACATAAATTTGAGAATATGCCAAAAGCGGACAAAACATAAAACGTGAAAAAAAAAGCCCAACATCATGAACATATGCAGATCTTGGATCTTATATAAGAGTGTCACTATAATATTCCAAAGCATTTAGCCAACTGTTTCCTTTACAACTATGTGAAGATTTTGTCGCAATAATGGAACAGGGAAGCGTACAAATGTAGACATATCACTAGACTGTAATCAGTTAAAGGTCCCGCGCAGTTGCTAACAGAACGTACATTCATACCACGTTTATAATGAATCTAACACATACACGATGGACTCAAAGATAAAGAACTTTGAATGCAGACCAATACTATTAACTCAGCTGACTGCTAAGTTAGCTGAAGTGAAA
>OZ026626.1:16502051-16589551 GCA_964020975.1 Hermodice carunculata | reverse complement strand
GCTGTGTTTGTTAAACATGCATCGGTTCAGCCAAGTGTCATGTCATTTTGTATTATTATGTGAGCGCCAAAATGTATTGGTAAATGTCACAATACTGCATGTCACCTTATGGGTTATTTGTTATGTTATTGACCTTCCATCAGCAAACTTTCTGTGAATGGAAAATACACCATCACAATACTCACCACAATCTTCTTCGTCGGATTTGTCAATACAATCAAATTGACAATCACAAAACTTGTTATTTGTTATACACTGACCATTAGCACATTTTTTATATCCATTACGGCATTCCTTTTTCACTGAAAGAATTAAAATACACAATATATATATATATATATATATATATATATATATATATATGTGTGTGTGTGTGTGTGTGTGTGTCTGTGTCTGTGTGTGTGTGTCTGTGCCTGTGTCACTGAGTCTCTGTGTCTGTGTTTCAATTTTAAAGAAACAAGACATCAAGACAATGACAGGGAAAATACAATTCCCAAATTGTTCCCCTGGAAAGGTACAGTATATTAAAAAAGCATGTGCACATTGGGAGTACTTTACTTGGCAATTTTTGTCTTCTTCCGAAACATGATACAAAAAGAGTCTTGTGTATTCGTGCTAGTCATTTGGTCCCCAAATTTAAAAAAAAAATGTATAAAACGATGTGAAGTTGAAACTTTCGATTTGATTATGATCATGTGGGTTCCTATACTTTAACGTGCGTTTGGGTGAAAGGCAAGGTGTTAAAAAGTTGGGCCAGGACCGTGCTAAGTAGGAAGTCATTTATGATCCAGCTTACCACAATCTTCCTCATCAGATTTGTCTTCACAGTCGTATATAAAGTTACAGTAGACACTAAGTGACACGCACTGTCCATTATTGCACTGAAATGATGCATAAGAACAAACTGGATCTGGAAAAGATGCGTTTTAGTTAGATGTGGTATTAAACAAGATTTGAAATATTTCGTTCAACTGTTTCAAATAGATGCTTGTACAGTCCTGTAATATCAATATGCCTTTAACAATGAAGTATATATTTGCTTTTGCGATGAAACATAGAACTACTTTGTGCAAAAATGCATAGAAAAAAAGAGTGGTACTTACCACATCTGGTCTCGTCGGAACCATCCAAACAATCCTCCCTCCCATCACAACGATAAACGTGATATATGTATTCTTGGCTATAACATCGGAAGATGTCGTTTAGAAATATGCTGGTTTCAGGGGGAATTTCCATGACAAACTTTGTATCAGCTAGGTTAAAAACACAGGTTTAGTTTGACACAAATCGCTGATTGAATTATCTCTTTTTATCGACAAATACTGTCTCCAGGACTTGGTGTATGGGGGTTGATATTGCAAACAGTGATGATGGTCTCAAAGAAAGGTCACTTTCACATGTTTTTAAACATAAAAAGATACTCCAAGCATCTACCATTCCTAAGTTGTAAGTCAAGAGATAAGATTTGTTACTATCCCCAAGCTTCAATGCTAACATGTACACATACTATGAATTATATAATGCATAATTTCGATAAGTCATTTTAAAATATTGAAAAAAAGGCAATTGAAAAGTTTATATAATATATATATATATATATATATATATATATATATATATATATATATATATATATATATATATATATATACAGTTACGCCCAGCTAAAAGTAAACAGCCAAACGCTTTTTTTCGCGTTTTGCTGGTGTTTGGCTTGTGTTTGGCAACGTTTGAAAACGTTTGGAATGTGTTTGGCAAGTGTTTGGAATGTCTTTGGAAAGCATTTGGAAAGTGTTTGGGAAAAATGTCAAACACTTTTACAAAACGTTCGAACACTTTCACAAAGCTACCGAACACTTCTTCAAATGCGTTCAAACACTTTCCAAACGCGTTGAACAATTACCTGAACGATTTCAAACACTTTCACAAACGCATTCAAACACTTCCAGTTAAATGATGAAGAATCTCCAAACGTATTTTCAACAGGTCCAGCAATTTATGATGAACCTACATGTAAATGTGCACTTATCCAGCATTATAGGTTGTATATACTTATATAAAACACGATCCAAATACGTTTACCCAAGTATCTAATTCAACTAAAATTGATTAAAGACTTACTTCTTCATTTAAGATGTCGTGAATACTTCATCTTTCAAAAACTGTTTTGGGGTATATCCATAGGCAATATTATGATAAGATCATGATTCATGATCTGATCATGATATTGCCTATAAATTTACTCCGAAATAGTTCCTAATTGTCAATAAATACTATATATATATATAATTACTCCAAGGACCAATGGAGCATATTATTTGTTTTCTTCTACCTATACTTATTATCTTCCTTAATTAGGTATGACCATGTCATAATATTGTTGATTACCAGTAACAATATAGATATCAGCGGGTAAAGATGACAAATACATATTTCCAGGAATTATTTGTCACTGACTCATTTTTTTCTTTTTTTCATTCATGTTAATTTGAATCACACATAAAGCGGAATTTGATTTGTGGAGCCCAGATTAGTGAAGTTTGCATACCTGAATATCCAAATAGTCCGTATGAAAATGCAGTGGCAAATGCTAGGAAACGCATATGAGAGCATCTATTTTTGATGATTTTCTGGGGGAGGCCCCGAGACCCCTCTAAAAGTTTCGTGCCGTTGGCACTCGCATTCAGGTTTCGTCTTCAAGTCGCTGCCCCCCCCCCCCCCCCCCCCGGGAAAAAATTCTGGATCTGCCCCTTGAAGCCAGTACATCTGAAGTTTTAACACTTTCTAGTCTGAGTCAACAGTTTTCCTTGGCCCGCTCTGGGCGCCGGCGCCCAGAGCGCACACTTAAAAGCTGTTGACTTGTCGCTAATGGCAGATATGACATGTTGGTATTCGTTAGAAATGTCTTTTGACGAGGAATTCAAATATGAAATCTATTGATAGTATATCATCTGTGCGAGTCCGCATCCATGTGGACTCAGACTGCAAAGTGTAAATTTTATGTCCCCACCAAACAACCAAATAACGTATAGGCTGCTCATACCTAAATTCAAATTGAATTGACTGAAATTGCGACATTTTAAAAACAACACAAACTGGTTATCCAGCAACATGTTGTTGGCATTTTTAGGTGCTGATAAACTTTTCAGACACTTGTTAAAAATATTCCTGTCATTAGAATTAGATTACCAAGTGTACATGTACATGTATCACATACATTTGGCGCAAAGTGTAAAGTGTTTAAAAGCGTTTGGAAAAGTGTTTGCAAAGTTCGGCTTTCACCAAACGTGTCTGGCAAAGTGTTTGAAAGCGTTTAGAAAAGTGTTTGAAAGCGTTTGGCAAAGTGTTTGGCAAGCGTTTCTACGCGTTTGCAAAACGTTTGACTTTCACTGAAAGCGTTTGGGGAACGTTTGGGAAACGTTGGTGCGCTTGGGGTTTGTAAACTTGAACGCGAGCGTAACTGTATATATATATATATATATATATATATATATATATATATATATGTTGGACAGTCACCAAGCGTAGGAAACACTGAGAATATCATATTCCTACCACGGTTTAAGAAAATACAGCATGCCGCATTAGGGAATATGACAATACCAAAGAACACAAACAAATTTGCAAAAAATACACATGTTTTGCAGCAGAACAGGTGCAGGTCTCCGCATGTCTAGAGTTTTTCCTACGCAAGTTTAAGGTATTGTCAAGCGGTTGGCCCATGGAGTTTTACAATTTTGCCCAAAATGAAAAAAAAAAAAAAACATACCAACAAAAAAAACAAACAAACAAACAAACAAACAAACACAAAAAAAGGAAAAGAAAAAGGAAACCAGAAACAAACACAAAGACGAAAAAGGAAGAGAAAAGAAATCACTGGCTTATTATCGCTAGAACGGACTTAGCACAGGCCCGCCTAAAGTATCAGTCGAGATGCTAAACTGGGTTTTATAAGATGCGAGATAAGGGATCACATCAGCAGCCTCGTTTTCAGTTGCATAGCTGGACAGTGCCTTTGTTAACAAAGATGCATGGGCACATCTTAGTCCCTGCTATTTGGGAGTGTTGTGGTGTTATCATCTGAAAATTGATGTATATTGACCCAAACATAGTTTATGTAGTATTTCTCTGTAGTTACAATGTTGAATAACAGTTTTTGATGTGCTTACCACTGAAATTACAGATAAACAATGACTAAATAGGGCAATATTTTATTTTCTATCACCCTGCCAAATCCCAGTTTCATGATTTCTGTACTAATTCAAAATGTTTGTATGCTGTTCCATCATTCTCTGTAGAATGTTGCAAGACTGGATGAAATACTGGCTCAGCATCCAGCAAAGGTGAATTTTGTTTCTTGTTACCATGGGAATGACAGCCATCTTGAGTGAACAGTTAATCACAGAGCCCTTGTGCCCATGGCACGAGGCAAAAGTGACCGGCCCTCTGCTTATTCATGTCCCAGCTTTGGATCACATGAAAGGGGTGTGATAAGTCATTTACCACTTATATAACAGTAGGTGCCTTTATTGGGTTACGATTGATGGTCATTTTATGAGCATCCTGTCACCGTACACCCCACTGAAGATACAAGAGCTGCCTGTTTGGAACACCCACGAACCAGATACTGCTCTGGCATTTAATTTAAAACAGATCCAAGACCCTTTCACGCTGTAACTTGACCAACAAGTGTTCATGCTTCTTAAGAGGGTATACATTTAGGCTGGGTTGGGTTAAATTTTCAAGATACAAGTGGTTCAATTTGAATAACGGAACAGTCGTGTAATGGGGATTAGAACAACTGATGAAATAAAACCTTTTCTGTAATAACATAGATGAGGCCAAGTTGTATACTTATTGATATTTTAAGTTGGAAAAAAAACATATTTTTCAGCATTCTAGGGCAATTTGTACAGATTTGATCAAAATTCAAAGGGCCCTACCCCCTAAATATGGAACTTCGGGGTTCCTTCCTTTTTGGCTACAAGATGGACACAGGGTTGTTACTATCCCACCACCTCCACTGGATTATGGATTTTTATTCCTTTGCAGTGCATTCTAGGTGCAAAGTGCCGGGAATAGACCCCATGTTTTAAAAGTAGAGCTTTCCAGAAAACGTGGATTTTTTTTTTTTTTGGCAAAATGGCGGATTTTAGAGGTTAAAATTCAAGGTCAGGTCACAAGATTTTCTCTTTCTAATTTGGACCTACATCTTACTGCTTGCATCGGAAAAGTATTTTCGCAGTAGATGGCAAAATAATTTGTTATCACATTGCTTGTACAAAATTTTACTCAAAATACATGTGCATGACTTCTGGATATTTGGGTCAGCAATAGCTGACAGGTCAGAAATGAAATGGACATTTGGATTACCATGGCTCTATTATGGGACTGGAAATAAACCATAATGTGGATTTATATCTCTGGGAAGAGGACATATAAAGGTAAGAGATCATAACACATCTTTTGTACCACTTTTTAGAAATTTATTATTGGTATGTGGTACCAGTTAATAACATTGCTGCCATGTTGGGTTTTGTCTATCTTGGTGAAATCACAGCCTACGACTTAGCTTGGAACCGAGGCTTGCTTGTAGCAAATCAATCTCATTTATGTCTCAGCATTTCGACTGTATATCCCTCTAGGTTTGAAACGGATCTGGAAACAATTGTGGAGAATTCGAAATTACTGTTTCAATTTCCATTGACTAATATAGTAGTGTATAAGATTGTGTGCATTAAAGAACAGGTTGCATACATGATAAAACTTCTAGCATTTAATAATGCGGCGCAGCACCGCCTATTGAACGTCATCCTATGTTTTTTCCGTAAGGTACATTGACAACCAGTTGCACCACACTTCAAGGGTCGGCTTTGGAAAATGTAAAAAATTGCACGGAGAAAAAAGCAAAATTGTACAAAACTGAATTAAAAATAAATCGAAAAAAAAAAAAACATTGCACACGTAGAGCACATTAGTGGTCAAGGGACAACTGGTTGTGTACTTTTGCAATCTCGAAGCGATGGGGCCAGTGTTTTTTTTTTTTTTTTTGAGAACTACTACTACTACTACTACTACTACTACTACTACTACTACTACTACTACTACTACTACTACTACTACTACTACCACTACTACTAAAACAAAAATGATAATAATAATAATAATAATAATAATAATAATAATAATAATAATGATAATAATAATTACATACACATATGTAAATATATATATATATATATATATATATATATATATATATATATATATATATATATATAAACCTTTAAACAGAGGATTGAGAAAAATTGAATAAACGTGTGGTATGATGGCCAGCAGGTTTGAAGAGGGATAGGCAGAAGTGGTTTTTTTTCAATTTTGAAGCAATAGGCCATGCCCTGTGAAAGATGTATCTTTTTACGATTTTGCTACAAATATGCACAACAACTCATAGAAAAAAGAAAATGGAATGTACTTAAAGTTCATCCCAACCACGTTTGCAGAGGATCCCTTGTGGGGAAGCGTCTGGACAGTTCATATTTTTTAACATGACGTCCTCTATGACCCAATGTCAGAAAATATGGCGAACAAATTTGGAGTAAGAAGACAGGACGTACCCTAAGATAAGCTGATGATGATTGGTTAAACAATATAAAATGACCGTCATATATTTAAAGTAGCTAGGGCTGATTTTCCAGCAAAAAATAAAATGTCTCGCCCTGTGGCATCGCAGTGTTGAAGGTACCGCGAGTCCTCGCCGAGGTATCGCTTTGTGTCAAATTTAGATAAAATTCCCAAAAGATCTTGAAAATTAGGTCCAGTCCACCAATTTGCAATCCCAAGTAAGGTTTTATATAGAAACCCATTCATAAGGAATGTCAACTTCCCAAGATAAATCTTTCTTGAGTTATTACTTTGATAACAAATATGTGAGAAAAGAAGTTAATGAATGGAATACAAAAACAATATATACCACCATCACCCCACGCTCAACATAGTCCTTATACTTGTTCATAATCCTACATTTCAACCTCTTAAGTCAAATTCTTCTGGCGTTATCACGTTTGCAACTGTGTTCAAGGTAATACCCCTGTGACCTTAAAAAAATTGACCAATGTCAGCAGCAGTTGTACATATACATAAGCGCATAAAATTGGAGGTGTCTTTCTTCCCTTTTCGCTTCCGCAACTTCTAGGAAGTGCTCGTGACCTTGAAAACAGGTCAAGGTCAAACATCTGCAATTACAAGCAACGTCTTATAAAAGTCCTGTATAGAAACATAATCAAAAAAAAAAAAAAAATATATACCTCCTGAGTAAAATCCTTTTCAAGAACATCTGAAATGATTTACAAAAATGGCCATGTGGCCTTGAAGATAGCGCAAAGTCACCCATGTACAATCTTAACCTAGTTCTTTTCTATGTTACAAAATGATGTAAAAACTCAACCTTCTAAGTCAAATCCTTGCAGAGTTGTCGTGTTTACGTTGAATTTAGATGGATTGTCTACATTACCCTGAAAAAATAGGCCAGTATAAAAAAATTGCAATGCCAAGTACGATCCTACCTAGGAACATTTTAATTGAACTATTCAACTTCCCAGCCACATCTTTCTCCAATTATTGCGCTCGCAACATGGTTTGATTCAGGAAAACAAGAATAAAGAGCAGCAGAAGAAACAGACGCAACAGCAATATAACCTGTGTTGCACTGGGAGATATTATTAAATGCAAATACAGGAATATGCTACAGTTGACAAGTAACCTTTAGGACACAATTTCGTTCCTATAGTATATAATGCTTCGGACAAACAGTTATGGAGGCAGATAGGTCCTGATCCGACAAAAAAATCGGGTCGCCAACACTTATAAAGTATCAGGTGTCTGACCTGATCTGTGATTTACTAGCAGAGATAATAACAACCTGTGGCCCAAATGCACATAATCCAATCATTTACATATTCAAAGTGACAGTGATTCAAAAATCAAATTAAACTGAAGTTGAGGAGAGATAGTTCAAACAAATTAGAATCTAGAAGACCGTATTAATATTAGATCGCCAGTGCTATAGGAAAACTGAAAACAATACCCAAAAGATGCATTGTACAAAACATATAGAAAAATCATTCTCTTCCGCACACATATATATGCTATTATTGTTTTTCTGCTACAGGAAAGACAAACTATCTATCTGAGCTAAAGGAGTGTCACCCTATTTTCTTCTCAAGAAAAATGGTAAATTGAGAGAAAAAAATATCTTTCATAATAAGAGAAAAGTTGATTTCCAAACATGTCAATGGCTTCTTACTATAGACATTGGGTATAATAAAGATATAGTGATGAGTATTTTTGAAAATACATTACCGAAAATATAATGACGTTACCAATTTTGAACCAATGTGAAAAAAAGAGATATTACATAGAATGGAACTATATAGAAAACGTTTACAACATTTTAACTTTGGGTTACATAGCTTGCACTCAAAAAGCTGAATTACAAGCAGTGGAAGGACATCTCATGATGTGTACACCTCAGCTACTAAGAAAGCAAATGTTTTACCCCAGTTTCTGTTTTCCTTACCTGAGTCAAGCATACTTTGAAGCCAGCCGCTAATCACGGCACACACTCTCTTAACCAGCTTGTTTGTTACTTTCTCTTAGTGTTTTAATTGCTAGAACAGCCACCTCAGCCCACTTACCTCTGCCCCATGGTACAAAGTGGACAGACCATTTCACTTTCTGTCAGCTAATTTTTAATTCAGCTTACTTTTTAGTCAGCTGAGGTTTTATGGAGGTGTGTCGACCATCCGCCTGTCCGTCGTCTGTACACAATTCACATTTTCGACTTTTTCTCCAAAACCGTCTGCTTGATTCACTTCAAACTTGGTGGGAATATACCTTCCGTAGGTGTCTGCCAGGTTTACTCAAATGGTCAGGCTTCATCAAATTTTAGATTTATAATATTTTTTTTTCGGAGGCAAAGTCTAAAAATTATTCTTCTCCACAACGCTTGCCCAAATGCTTTTATATGGGAAAGCGTGACTCCCGAGGACTCCTTGTTGTGCATTTGTCCTCTAGGTGGCACTGAAATTTGTTTATATTTTTTTAATGATTTTTTTTCTGTTTGTGTGTGTGTGTTTTTTTGTTTTTTTTGCGGGACATCTTCTCAAGAACTGTTAATTAGATGTAGCTTAAACTTGGTGGATATGTTTTTTGTGGAAGGCACAAGCAAATCAGCTCACTGAGTGGCAGTACTGTGGATTCCTGATTTTTAACGATTTTTCCGATTCGGGTACTTATTGGTCAATGCAGCTTTCCAATAGATTGCTTTATAAGTTAAAAGGTATTCAAATACTAACTCTTATTTTCGACTTATTCTCCAAAACGGTCATTCGGATTCACTTAAAACTTGGTAGCAATTTATCTTACGTGGGTTTTTACCAGGTTTGTTCAAATGGTCATGCTCCAGTGATTTTTTTATTTTTAATAATTTTTTTCCTTTGGACAAATCTTGAAAAAAAATTCTCCACAACTGCTCACCCAATTGATTTGATATAACATAAGAACACTCCTAGGGACTTCCAGGTTTTAATTTGTTCACCACTTGGTGCTTTTTAAAGTTTTCTTTTTTTTTTTAATTAATTTTTGTGTGTTTTCGTTACTTGTGACATTTTCTCCAGAGCCGTTACTCAGATTTGGTTGACACTTTGTGGATATGTTCCTTTTGAAAGGGTCAAGCAAAGATGTTTACTAGGTAGCACTGCTGTGGATTCCTGATTTGTAACATTTTGTTTTCAATTGAGCAACTTATCGGTAAATAGACCTTTTTTCCCTACTCACTGAGAATGCCTTGTAATGGTTTTAACTTAAATAATTTTGGCCACATTTGTGCCCAACTTGCCAGGAATGTACTTTTCATAAATATCTACCTATTTTGTGCAAATGGGTATGTTCCAGTGATGTTTGGACCTTGACCTCATCCCCAAAGTGACAGGACAACTGATGCGAAATTTACTGTTCACTTCATAAGTTGAGACTGTTTTGAGTTAGGACCTTGATGTTTCACATCTTAATGTTTATCTATGAAATTCCTGCTGAGACGGTACATAAATGACCCTGACATCGTTTCTGGGGTCACAGTGTAACATACATGAATTTTACCGTTCACTATAACTTGAGAACTGCTTGAACTGGACCTTGATGTTGCACTTGCTACTGTTCACCTATAAATGACAGAGATTTACTCATTACATGGGTCAGCTCGAACCTATCCCAAGTTCACACTGCTGCAAGTGTGATGAATGTCTAGTTCAGCTGCACATCTGTTCACACAACCCTTTTGTACGATCAGTGTGTTATTTCAATATAGCATTGTTTCAAAATTACCAAGATTGCCATATTTTCTTCAAATTTGAAAAAAAAGGTTATGGATGACGCAAATAAGAACCACTCATCTATTGACTATAGCGATATCTCACCGATTACATGGTAGCAATTGGGCTGAATTACTGGGTGTCAAGGCAGACGCCAGCAGCCAAGACTAGCAAGGAGAAATTCGGGTAAAAACTATTCTGCGAATTTGCTGTAAGACGGGTAACTTTAGCTGAAGTATACACAGCATGCGATTTTGATTATATTATATGTGGCATAAAAAGGTGCATGGTTATTGGGTGCGAGTAATTATTAGGTTTGTTTTTCGACAGGGACTCAAATGTTAAACATGCTAATATTGAGTAACACGAGTACTAACATTGATGTTAAATGGGGAACATGTAAATATTCCAACCTTTCTGACTGTATCTTTTTTCACAGATATAGGCTCCTGTTGCGGGAAAATTGCAAGCAACAGTGACCCACGTTGTCTGCTGAGCAAAACCCTTCTTTTTAATCATGACGCAGTCTTTGTAGCCAGTTATATGTGGCTGCCAGGTTTTAAGGCGATGTGTGACTGACCGGAGCTTGTGATGATCCTTTTTGAGGTCCATTTCTGACCTAATTATGCAAACATGCCAAGTATATTGTCAATATGTGCTTCATGGAAATTTTGCATGTTCATACATTGAAATAGTAAAAGGGTAATGCAGTTTGATGCGATGTAAATGTTTGGCACCAAACATGTTTTTTAAAATTTAATTTTTTACACCACTAAGATAGAGAAAGCATCTTTCTTTCATTCAAAATAGAAAATATACCCACTCTGGTAGATGAATGAAGAGTCCCGAAACCACGTAGTTTATTCGTGAAATTAAAATTCATACTTGTACTTTGGATGAACATGGTGCTTGTAGTGTGCTTCTCAGCGAAATAATTATCTTCTTGCACATCTATGTTTTGGAATTTTGCCATGCAAAGCAAAAATGTTAATCAAAATTGTGAAAAAAGCATATATATTTTTAATAATCCAATGCTTTAATGAGGAATACAACTGGCATAATACTCCATGAAGGCCACCTTTTTGGCAATGATAGCCATGCGTAGTACAGCTGCCTGAGTGGCATATTACTCGGCGTGTTCTGCACTTCCACCTTTGATGATTAATGTTCAGGATGCTAGGTTCATGAAAGTTGTTTTGAGCTTAGTGACGTGGGCACCAATATCCACAATTTTACAATTACAGCCACGTATATTATTTCAAATAACCAATGTTTATTTATTTTTTAATGTTTTATTTTTTGCGAGAACATACTTAAGCCCTTTCAAATTATAAACACAGTTATGAAAAAATATATCATGGTGTAAAAAATGCCACTTAAAATCACTTTTCTGAAGGAATTCGATGCTTCTATACTGCCTACCGCATTTGTTGTAATTTATATGCTTCACTGTTTCACAGTTTTTCGAATTATTCGTGTGTTTATTGGCCGTCAAAATGTAGGAAAGGACTTGTGCTCTGAAACCATTTGCTCAGTTGATTTCCAATTACAAAGCAAAAACCCTTCACAGAAATTAGCATATGGGCAATGTTGCATTTCTCTCTTTTTTAAGAATGTTTATGTAACATTCCTAATTTTTGCACAGTGCTTTGTAGCTTTTCTTAAACCTTTATGAAAAATGTGCCTTAACTGTTCTCTTCTCCCTTCAGTGACCAGATGATGTGCCTTTTTTTTTCTTAATATCAGGCATATGGTCAGATCCGCTGTCTAACCAATAAAATAAACATATCTTATGGCCCTGCGTATATCGAAGTTTAAAAGATATACACAATTGCACCAAATGCTTATTTTTATCCATTTCTTGATCATGGTGACTAAACACAGAATAAATGGCAAAATATAACTGTGACAACTCTGATTTGAATGGTGTGAAACAAATATATGAATTGACATCGAATTTCCTTTACCTGAACACACTATAAAAGGACATCATGATCTAAATCATTTGAGATTTGGGGTCGAATATTATTATTATTTTGGGATTATGCTGTGCAGGCAAACATAAAAGCAAACTGTCTAGGGAGAAACAAAAAAGCTAACATTGAACAAGTAATAAAAAAGGTGTACATGTTTTTTTGTTTTGTTTTTGTTTTGTAGTAAATGGATGATGAGTTAGCAAATGTTTATCATGTTGAAGTGCTTCCTGATGTACCAAATACAAAACCAACCCAGTGAATCCCACATAATTATTCGAACATGAATTCCTAATGTTTCTGTTATCGGACGAGTGTGAAAAGTGGCATCAGGGCTTCTGTCTGTCTGTCTGTCTCTCTCTCTCTCTCTCTCTCTCTCTCTCTCTCTCTCTCTCTCTCTCTCTCTCTCTCTCTCTCTCTCTCCATATATATATATAGATGTCCCCCTGACACACTCTATGGAATGGGCAAAGAAAGATAACTAGAATCTCAGAAATTTGGAGGATAGTTGTATTTTAAATCTTGAAGAAGTCTTTAGAAATATAATTTATTGACATAAATCCCACATGAGGTAATGGCGTTTATACCTTACACAAACAATCCATCAATAATTTGAAAAATACACAAAAATGTGAGATGAAAATGAATTTGAATATCAAAATATAATCTTATATTTTATTCAATACCAGTGTATTTGCTACATAGAATTACCCAAAATATATCCCTTTTGAGTAGAACAAATCATATGGTTTCAGAGACGTGTTTCTAGACTTGGATATTCAGGTCACGGATGGCAGTTTATGCACTAAAGTTTCTCACAAAATTGATGAGTTTAACTTTGAAGTAGATGTTCATCCTTTCCCTCAGAGTAATATTTCGAAAATCGTTGGATATCATACATTTCTGTCACAGGATTGGAGATTGTTCGAGATTAATCTCAGTTTCATGCCCTTGCATCTACAACCATTTGTTTTTTTACGAAAAACATAGGTCAAGATGATTCAAAGATGTACTTTTGATGAAATAGTGCTACAAGTTTTGCTGTAATTATCCAGAGATCGCTAGAAAATTTGCTTTCAATAAATTGAGAGATTTCAGACTTACCTCTTTCGCAACTGAATTTTAACTTTCAACACCGTTTTGTTTAAAAAATTACCTTTCAGATATTTTAAGCTGGCCTTTTTACTGTCAGGTTAGACATTATGTTGACTGAAAAGCTAATGACTTTCATCGTTTACTGACTTGCCCTTCAAATAGTGCAGGTAATATCCAGAACCTGTGAGAAAGGTTGGCTGCAATAAATTTAAAACAATTTAGATTTGCCCTTTTTGCGACTTAATTGTATCTTTTACAATCATTATGTTTTAATATTCGCTTTGCAGACATTGCAAGCTTACATGTTTCGTTAAATCCCCAGGGGACATCGGTAGCAAGCATCAACTTATGACAGTTACAAATTTGTCTAATTGTGCTTAAAACCTGGTTAAGAGGGATTGTGTCTTGATATATGTTTCTGACTTTCATACTAATGACTTTATTCTTTGTTGACATACCTAAGTGTACATTCACTCAATGATAAATAATTGTTCACATTTGAATTTACTCAAACGTAACAAATTGACCCGTCATGTTGAAACATGGGCTCAGAGTTGGCAGCGAAATCTAATTTTATGGTTTGGAACTTTCAAGGTGAGGAGTAGATGTCTTCGCGGGGTATGTTTTACATTCCTGGGGCTGAATGTTTTTTTTTGCAGTACCTGTTAGGATTTCCCTTGTTTTGTGCTGGCATTATTAAGCGATTGTTTATTTTATACCCATTGTGACTGAATATAAGGCCTCGGTTTGTTTCTACTCCAGTAATACACCACCAGGTGGTTTAATAAAAGGCTAACTATCCAGCTAGAAAGGGTGCATACTGGTTCAGCGGGTAACTCAAAATGTGCTGATATGTACTATTCCAATTTAGGAAATATAATTAGTTTTTCAGATATTCTTTATCCATAGTGAAGGTGCCACATTCATATTGATTCATTATTATGCTGGTTGTCTTTGCTGAATATTGAACTCAGACAGGAAATCCCTACTCAGAGAGACATATATGGGTACAGACTCTAAAACACGGTCTGAGTACGTAGCCGCTAAATACCCTTTAAACTATTTGGCCCAATAGAGCCTGTTTCAAATTATACACAAGAACATGTACTATATGGACAATAATACTTTCATGTGTATATAGATTAGACAGTGACAGGTTAGCTTCTTGAGAGTAAAGAGTCTGGACAGTGGAATAAGGTAATGTCTACCAAAAAGTGGTTCTAGGAAAAAGACAAAAATAGAACACAAACAGACGAAGACACACACACACACACACACACACACACACACACAGACTTGAACAGTATGTAATGTAAGTAGAGGTCAGTGAGCACTTATTCAGGTCGCACATTTGAAGCAATAAGAATAAACAAATAGCGTAATACCAATGGACAAAATAAATAAATAAATATAAAAAAAAAAAAAAAATCAGCTTAACACAGATAATAACAATATCTTTAACTATCTGGTGGGAATACGATGGTAGACTTAATCATGTACTTAACCTTGTAGATGCTCTTGCCTGAGGCTGTTTTGTCCCCAAGTCATGGTAGCAATAGAATGCCATTAGTTAATGATGACAAAAAGTTCAACTACTTGTCCTGTGAATTGGGTACCTTTTTACCTCTGTCCGATGATTTTAAAAATGCTTGATAAATCATGTAGTGATTATGATGGGTTGACACTGCATCGTTTATCAGGAATAAGGAATGTTTACTTACCACGCTGTATATGTAATAGCTTGGCCGCTACTCCATATAAATCTTTTTTTTGTTCTTTCGTAACCTGAGTCCTAGGATAGAAAAGCAAGAGTCTGCTATGATCAGGTCTGCATTTTTTTACTCACTATTGTACGGAAATCTTATCTCAGGGCCTTCTTTTATTCAGTAAAACCCGTGTTTGCACAAACTCAGACGAGAATAAAATGAGACGCAGGACACCGCACTTTAGCTCAGATACCCTTAAAAAGATTTTTTTTAATGCTAATATCGTAATATGTTATTTTGTACGAGGTTTAAATTGAGTGATAATGCAGTGACAGCACTTTTCATTGAAAAACAAGACATATAAGGTAATCCATATATTCTATTGTTCTCTTTTTAAACACTAGATACATCAAGGGCGATCCTGAACTGACTGAATATAATGTTGGCGTACACTCGTTTAATGATAAACTTAAATATTAAATATTTCTTATATCTGCGCTCAATATCAGGTAATGTAAAGTTTGAATACAATCATCCCGAGCCGGGAAGCTCGAGGCAAGGCCTTGCAGTTGTGAAGCTAGTACGGTGGTTTTTAAAACATAGTTTTATAGATAAAAAACGAAAATATAATTTTCATGCATTTGTTTCCTTCCTTTGGCCCACTCGAACAGCCTCCATGATGTCAGAAGAGCAAACAATCATCCAACCATGGACTCAAACACAAAGGGAGGTGCAAGTAAACAGGTAATAAATGGAGCAGTATTGCATTAACATAAATGTTATGTTGATAAACTTTTTAACACTTCAGGATGAAGTGGCCCCTAAACGCATACCATTAAAATCCTCATGGTATGTAAGCAAAGGCAATCTCTGCACTTGCATCTAGGGCCCACTCTATTGGAGCAAAACGCTACTTGTATTTACCCAGAAGTGCCATCTGAGCTAGTTTGCCTTCCGCAGCTGTGATTCTTCCAAGTAAAATTTAGTTCCTCCTCCTGCTGCCCCTCCTCCTTTTCCTCCTGTTCCTGGACGTCGCCGTCGTCGTCGTCGTCGTCGTCGTCATCATCATCATCATCTAGTCAAACCCTGATTTTAACGGAAATGATCACAACACTGGCTGTCCGGGTTGTCTTTCTTAAGTGGGGAACCTTGATTGTGCTCCAAATGGGATCCATTTTAAAAGCCTTGGGCCCCAGATGTATTTACATTTAATGCGCCAATTCATGATACATCATACTGTATCTGTTGTATTCACCAAAAAATATTATTTGGCGCAATATACTGTTGGGATAGGAGTAAAATCGCAGCAATTGTGTTTTAATCATATTGTTTCGCAAAGAAAACATAATACGAAACCACCTCTATATGCCCTTAACATGACCGCCATGAAACTGGTCTTATGGTCTAAATTCATACACAACTGGCCATTGTCCATATACAATTAACGGGGACGGATTGACAAAACATGTGGGAGCAATGTTAGAGCAACATAGATCCTATTTAACTTATTAGCTCCGAAGGAACCCATTGAAATATGATCTAAGCAGCCAAATCTGATATGATTTTAGTACCATTAAAATAAAAATGTGCCAGTAATGGGGAACTGGAAGAAGTAAACAATAATAATGATTATATATATATATATATATATATATATATATATATATATATATATATAATAATGATTATATATATATATATATATATATATATATATATATATATATATATATATATATATATATATATATATATATATATATATATATATATCAACATGAAAATTGAAAAGTGCAATAAAATGTGTTAAAGTCTCAAAATATTTTGCAACAGAAATATACACAATTGTATTAAATGGAAATTATGACCAGCTATGGAATTAAAAGAGCACACAGTGTGTTCTTAATTGCCCATGATATATTGGATCAAAATAAGTCCCACCTGAGTTGATATTTAGATATACATGTACCTTGAAATTGATGCTATATGCATGTTGGTGACATGATGCATACTTGCTTATCCGGATTATGAAGGCCCCGTCCATGTCCCTTCATCAACATGGAGAAAAATATGGTTTTGGTCTTGCCCCCCCCCCCCCCCCCCCCCCAATAAATAAATAAATAAATAAATACATAAAAAAATAATACAATAAAATAAAATAAAAAAATAATAATAATCCCATATCTCCACAAGTATTTAAGTGAAAACCCTGCTTAAATGTATTCTTATCAATCATATATTTTCCCAAAATTTGCCAAATTCAAGAAATATAGAGATATCACTTAATTTTACATGTTCTGTGCAGCTTGTGTTTAGTTATATTCTGATGTGGCTGAAGAGAATATAACTCGTCGCTTTGAAAATCAAATATTTCAAAGCACATACACGCACATTCCAGAAGAAATTCCCAAACCAGTTTACGAACAAATAAGGGTGAGGGGTCACTCTGATTTTGTTCTTTAAAATGTCAAAACAATAAGCAAAAAAGGTTCAGAGAAAAAAAATATAAGTGGCTACTTTCCCTTATATTTCACAACGGATAATTTATAAAGGTTTCATTCAAGGAGGACCAATTGCAGAGCAGCGTTAAATATCCAAATTGGTTACACCCGCACCATGTTGGAAGAGATCGCTTCAATCGTTTTTACTAAATCTATTCCTATCAAGTTTGCACAAAAGAGTATATGGAAAATAAGTATGGAAAATATGCCACCTTTTGCAAGAATTAACGCTTAGTATTACCCAGAAATGTTTGCATAGAATGCCATAGCAGTTGGCTTGGCGGGTTAAGTAAGGACGAGATAAATGTATTAATCAACCTTAACAGGACCAGGTCGAAGATATTATGCAAATCCTATTTTCTACTAAGTACTACATTTAAAGTCCCTGATACGGCAGTACTGTAAAGGCTTTACATTTGTCCATTTTGACCAGTTTGTCCAATAAGGCAAGACTGCTTCCTAGAAATGAACTCTTTCAAATGTGGTAGCATAAAGTAGCTGTGCATATAAACTTATTGCACCTCAGGATAGTCCGAGAGTTCGCTTTGAACAAAAAGCAGTTTCAAATAAACAAGAGATAAGATGAGTCTTTTGCAGTATTGACTTCAAGGTATCGCTTGACATTTAATCCTTCCTCCGAGAAGCTTACACACATGGCGTCAAAGTTTTCAACCAGAGTAAACCCTTCCGCATCAACCCCATTTGATTTACATTGACCATGCATGAGCGAGTTACTTGAACTAGAGAATGGATTGATTATTGCGTGATATGCAAGCAGATTTTAGGTTGTGTAAATGATTGAAAGCCCCTCAGCTTGACTTCTTCATAACAGTATGCAAAATACGTATTGCTTATCATTTTTGTAGGCAGTTAACAGCATGTTTGTTGACAGCTGAACTGAACAATTTACTAAATTTCAGATGTTGCACGGTATTGAAAACCCAGTTGCGGCACGGGATTCATCACTCTAAAAATATTGTAAGTTTGAAAGCTAATTCGTAGAGATTGTGGTGCAATGGTACAGGTTCCATGACAGGTCAGATGGGTGTCTTAGATGTACTGTGTGCTTCAAAGAAATATAATAGTCTTATTTTAATATTTGAACAACAGGTAGTATTTACTGTATGTTCTTTCGTTTGCAACTACACTCAGAACATTTATGCATTTCCAAGACCTGGTAATGAGGTTGCACTTCAAACGGTAAACATTGTCAGTAAGGACATCATTTCTGCCGATGATGGTCGGTTTTGTGACATAATAAACTCGCAAGATCTTTAGAGACAGTCCCTGCAACCAGTGAGTAGGTATGTCCCCGGTAAATATAGTGAGCGCCTCTTTTAATAGGTGTTGACCTTATTTACCGAATGTATAGATGATGGCAGGACGATGTCTTACTGGCTAGACCTATAGCCCTACTGGCTATGTACATAGCAAAGCATGAGTATTACTTAAATAATGGCTTTTAAAACCTTTGTTAATTTGCAATCTTATTTTGAAGGTGATGTTCCAAAACATGCATTTTGGCAAATTGCTATTTATGATTTTTTTATTAAACTTCCCAGGAACAACAAAATGCGGATTTACATTGTTGATGTCTGTGACATAGGCCTACGTGTGTTGAATAACACGGAATGATAGCAAAAATGACACTAAGCAGTATGGATTTTCAACAACCAATCAGAAACAGCAGGGGTACTACTAAAGTACTATGGAACACCAGCTGACTTAGGATGCATCAGGTCCATGTTCAGTGTATTAAGGGAGAAAATACAGAGTAAATCTCTATCAACATTAAAGTGTATCTGGTCTACAGTTGTAGCAGAAATTACATGCTGTGTATTAGCAGGACTAGTCTATGTTAAGGGATAGATTTTAGGCTCTATGCGAACCTGGGATTTCAGTTTGAAGAACATCGAATATTGGTTTGAAATTAGTCAAAATCATACACACACACACACACACGCGCGTGCACGCAAGAAAAAAAACAAACTTATATCATCTCTTATTGAATAAATTAGTGTAAATGGTACCAAAAATGTTTTCCTGGGATGCCGACGCAGTTGGCCCAGTTGTGTGAAAAATAAATTCAAATGACATCAGAATGGTCAGCAAAGGGGAGCACCCCCAAAACGTGTATTTTATGTACTGGCCTTTATCAATTAAGGATATGAAGACATTTAGCTGAAACATATAAAAAATTGCAAAAAGTCTGGATCAAGGATTTAGGCAAGCAGTCAGAAATGCAAATTGACTGGCAGCGGAAATAAATTTAGCTCACTTACAAACTCATATGAATGGCTGTGATAAATGATACCCCTGCGAGGAAAAGAAATTATATTTAAAGCAATACAGAATTTTTCTTATTTTCCTTACCAATATAGACTGCAGTATTAATAATATCACAGGTTGGACGCTTGCATCTATAGCTTATCATAGCTGTCACCATATTGGTCACGAATCTATTCTCAGCAACAGAATTTATACTGACAAGATGTGCTCCAATTTGCTGACATCGTTGACTGGCAGCTTCCCACGTTATGTCCATTTTGGTTCTGGATGCTTTCAACCCAGGGAATAAACGAAAACAGCTGTCACCATATTTCAACTATCGTTTCAAGCAGCGAACTGTCCAAGTAGACAATAAAATTATTGCATGTCAATCACTCTTTTTTTTCTCATATCTTGCAGCTGAAAATTAAAATTTTAGATCAGCAGACCTTTCAGGTCAAATGAGCAATCAGGAGGGCCACTTGTCCTTCATCAATCCAATCCGTCCATTCTCAACTCACATTTCGATTTCTTTCCCAACTGTTTCTGCTGCATCCCATTCAAACTGGATATGGGGTGTGCCTTTCATGAGTACCTACCAAATTTGCTCAAATGCATATGTGTCAGTTATTTTGAATTTTTTCATCTATCTATCTATCTATCTATCTATCTATCTATCTATCTATCTATCTATCTATCTATCTATCTATCTATCTATCTATCTATCTATCTATCTATCTATCTATCTATCTATCTATCTATCTATCTATCTATCTATCTATCTATCTATCTATCTATCTATCTATCTATCTATCTATCTATCTGTCTATCTATTTACCTATCTACCTATCTATCTGTTTATCTATGTATGTATGTATGTATGTATGTATGTATGTATGTATGTATGTATGTATGTATGTATGTATGTATGTATGTATGTATCTATCTATCTATCCATCCATCTATCTATCTATAATGTGGTAAAATTAAGAATAAAAATCTCTGGGACCGCTTGACTAATTGCTTTCAACTTTTATTTGTACCTTTCCGGAGACTCTTGGACCGTAATTTTTTCAACAGATGGATCTTTCGCTCTTTTTTTTTTTTTAATATTGACATTTCATTTGTTTCGTTTTACTTGTTTTACCTCTCTAAATCAAGCAGTCACAATCTAATACATTACATACATTCATTCGTCTGTATATATATCACAAAAACTTAAACCTTCCATTGATTCGTTTGCAATGTCAGTCATTTAAAGGGTGAGATAAATGCAGATGCACAGGTAATTCGGGATGCAGGTTTATGATAATAAGCATTCAGCATTTAATGTACATCAAATTAAAGTCAGGTTTTCTATGAGGCTTTCTTTTGTTATTTCCATTGTTTGTTTAATTTATTTAGCAAAATCTTTAGTTCGCCCTATGTTAAAAATATCTTTTACCCATGTGGATAAAAATGTTTGTGTAATCGTTTTAAATTAGTTGTGCTGTTAAAAAAATGCTGTGACGTGGCTAGCTAAATTTGAAGCGATCATATAATTTATTAATTACCGATGTTCTTAATGTGTTGTAGAAATGGTCTCTACCCTTTATGAATAAGACGTTATCTGTAGATTTCAACTCATGTTTTTGTGTGTTTCGTTTTTATGCTCATTACGTCTGACTAGCCAACATGACTGTGACTTTATGTTGAATATAGAGCCCAATGGTTTAAAATTGGTCATTCAGATGTATGCGAATATTTCCAGTACTGCACATTTCACAGGAACGGAGTTTATATTTGCACTTAACATTGTAAAATTCATTTTTTTTTTTTCGGTTTTCAATGTCAAGATTACGTTTGCGTTCAAAGTAATAATTACAACCTTGGTCTAGTACATTGAGAATACATTTTGCAGAGCTTGTATGTACTTTCAGGGTGACGTTTCTCAATACTTTAGTTTTTTGTCCTCTAACAAGATACCAGAAGCGACTGACATGTAAAAATTGATAACATGTTTGAAGTTTGGATATGTCAACACAAGCTCACGTTTTGTCAAAGAAAAAAGAATAGAAGGAAAAGCAAAAGAGTATTAATAGAAACATGTCTTACTTTCACATGTTCTACGTCTTTGCTCAAACTAGGGTCATGCCTTACGTTGTGATATCTGTAGGAGGTAGGAAATTGATCCCTACATCTTCGGACACAACTACCAAACTTATTTACACCACACACAAAACTATATACGTGTATTATTGGAACTTTATGTTAGCAATCATTCCTACATGGGCACCCTCTTTATGTTTTGAGAGTGAGCTGAATGCTCATTGCACCACACCAACTACTTTCGTATCGCTTAATCTGGTACACGTTGCAGGCTTTAAAGAGGCTGCATGGCGGTGATCACTTATTTCAAATTAAGGTTGAGTGTCACGTACAACATTTCGTTAGGTTCTGTTGACATTTTATTATCACATCTCGATAGACATAGTTTTTACTACCTCGTAATTACCAGGTATTCTACATTAACAATGACTACAAACCTTTGGAGCCTTGGCTAGTGTCAGCCTCGTTCACATAATACCTCTCCTGGTGATGAACGCCCATGAATCCCCTCGTATCTTTATTCCAAATCAAGCCATCAGACCTGCTGCTTTTTTCTTCTGAAAAACTAAAGCTGTCATGGAATGCACCAATACTCAGTTTAAGTTGCATCAGATGCCAGGTCGATCTAAAGATTGGTGGGTCAAAGTGACCTTTGCAGTACTTCTTTATGGCATTAGGAACATTATTTAAATCTAAGCTGATAAGCTGCACGTGGTTACCACCACACTCTTTTGTATAGTTCGGTATATCTATATTTCTTCAAACACACGAAAGATGACCACATAGCCCACTTTAACTGAAATGTACCAAACGCAATATTGCTGTTTTAGAACATACAATGGATAACCTGGACTGACCACCATTCCACACTTGTACGTGCATTTTGAGGGTATGTGTACACAGCTATGATATCCCACGTGGCACCCGGGGCATTCTGTAAACATAATAAAAAGAAGGATAAATAAATGAATGAATGAATGAATGAATGAATGAATGAATGAATAAATAAATAAATAGATAAATAAATAAATAAATAAATAAATAAATAAATAAATAAATAAATAAATAAATAAATAATAAATAAATAAATAAATAAATAAATAAATAAATAAATAAATAAATAAATAAATAAATAAATACATAAATAAATAAATAAATAAATAAATAAATAAATGAATAAAGAAAAATAAAGAAAAAAACAGACACAATGTGTGGAACAACAAAATTATAACGCTTGTTTAAAGTTTAGTAAGTTTATTATCATGCCAGCTAAATATCACCTTGTCGTGATAACACTGAAACAGAGACCCTACGACACGTGTCGTAATGCAAAATTATCGACTTCACGCTATACTGTTCAGTTAATCCATGAATATATCTTGACACGTTAGGATATGAAGTAATATAAGCTGCTTTATAAGTCAGAAATGATACCGATAAAACCATACAACTACAGATACATTTACATCTAAACTGAATGAGCATGAACAAAGAATATATATCTAGTCGCGCAGCTAAACAGCTACTACAGATAATGTTTGCTTGCGCCACAAGAAGTACCTTCGTTAAATGACTAATACATTAAACGATTAAACTTCCTACGCGTGAAATCTATACTAGCAAAGCGACGATAACCAAATGGAACTGGCGTTTCAGTCTACTGCGCCTAGGTAAAGTTGCGATAAAAATGTACGACAAATATGTAATAAACTTACAAGAAACGGTGGCGGCAACAAAGCTCTATATGTCGCTTTAAACTGCTGGAATATCACAGCGGTTACTGTAGCAGGGACCAGGTAGAAAACGAAAGGTTTATATACACTAGTTACATGTGGCATGACAGAAAGAAAAAAAAATACTTGGTCAAAAATTAAAGAAAAAAGGACAAAGCATGAATTCGATTTGTACCAGCTGCAAATCGGAGAAAAGTACTTACATAGCGCTCTCCAGAATACATGCTGTTAAAATGATCGCCGAGAATTATAAAGCCACGATGCCGTGTGGCAAAAAAAGAACATATTCTGGACTGACCAGCAGAAGCACGTCCGTCGGCAGGAATGGTCAGTGAGGCGAGTGAACTAAGATCGGGAGACACGTGCATAAAAAAGAAAGGGGTGAGGTGACTAGGTGCGCACGGCCGATGGGATTACTTAGTTATGATTGGTCAACTCTGCAAACGTTTACCTCGCAACCTGGCGCGGCAGATAGAACAATAAAACAATGAACTACGCAGGTAAAAAAAAAAATACATGTGGCGTACCCGTGACATATGGATCGGGATAGTGCACTTAATAATTGATGAAACCAGACCGGCAGCATTTTAATTTATGCAAAAAATAAAGTAGATGCACAAACTTTAATCTTGAGCTACAAAAAACAAAAAATCATATTTTACGCAAAAAAGATATGACATACAATACCAGCTGCAACATGTCGAAACGCTTTGTTACTGATGGAACTACTTGCTTGATACATGTACAATTCACAGATTATCAATCTAACACAAATACAAAATACAAAGTATAGAAGAACAGATACAATACACATAAAGAAAAATATGAGCAGGGTAGCGACAATGACCGTTTGAAGGTTGATGGAATGAGAGCTCTGGACATGAAACAAACTAACAAAACTTTGTAACAATGGAAGAATAAACGTGGCATTTAAACTATTCTTGTGTAATAAGATCAATATTAACATGACCATATACCTTAGTTGAACATAAAGAAGCTAAATTAATATAAAAACAAATAAGTAAATAAAAATGAAAAATTGGAGTGAAGATATGTTCTGATTTAAGATGGTCTGACCATATTACTGATATATAGTCCTCCACATAAATCAATATCATGAAGAGTTTGAAATTCACCCTAGATTGGAAAACACTGGAGACCATTGACACTTCTTTGGTTAGGCCTATTTTGGAACATGGTTGTCAAGTATGGAGTGGCTGCACGGTCCAAGACGAAGAAAAACTCGAATGTATACACTCAAATGCCGCTCGTATTGTCACTGGTGCAATGCATGGGACCAGCATCGCTAACCTATATGAAGACACTGGATGGTAACTTTAAACAAACTCAGGGGAATTTCCAAATTGACTCTAATATACAAATTGGTCCATACCTTTGCACCGGATCCACTATGCTCTATCCTTTCTACTACTTCTCTTGATACAGTTAACCATACCACACGTCAGCAATTTGATCTTCCTCATTTCCGAGCTCGTACTGACCTTTTCGACAAATCTTACTTTCCTTCAACTGTTCAGTTTTGGAATTATCTACCTCTTCAAATACAAAATTCTGTCTCTATTCAAAAGTTTAAATCAAGTATAGCTGAATCAGTGGTCTGACCTAAACAATTTGATGAATTGTATAACTTTGGCAATGTATTTCTAGCTGTTCGGCATACTCGTCTCCGCTTGGATTCCAGTCAACTAAATTCACACCTCTTCAAGATTGGTGTTAAGAACGCTCCAAAATGTTCATGTGGCTCGCCTAACGAAGATAGGTGGCATTATTTCTTCCAATATCCTAAATACTGGGTTCCTCTGTGTAACCTACATACTGCTATATCACAGTATGCTCCCTTTATATTACAAACAGTTCTCTATGGGTCCTCTAACTGTTCTTTTATTGAAAATATCGAAATATTTTCATCCATCCATAACTTCATCTCCTGCCACCAAAAAACCTTCAACCATTATGGTGATGGTAGATAAATCACTGACTTACTCTGATGTCCTTTTATCGTTGTCATATTGTATTTTTTTCTTTTTCAATGATTTTCTTTCTTCTGCAGTTTATTTTTACCACACAATACAAACAATTTATCATGGGTCATAGTTCTAAATACACTGATATCTGAATACTACCAGTACTGTACAATCATCTGACCCACTGTCTGTCTCGTCTGTCTTTGTCCTCTTCTCCCTTTTCATGTGCGTCTTGTTTGTCCTGTGTTGTCCTATGATCGTCTTCCTCTGCGAGAGGGACTTATATAGGGCCGCACTCTCTTTCCCAATTGCATGTAATTTTCATAGGTATTATATTGTGCACTTTGGTGAAATAAAGTACGTTTAAATTAACTCCATTTCACCTGTACCCAGCATTTTGTACTTATGACATTTGGGAATATACTAAACGAATATTTGTCAAAACTATCAAAACGAAAGTATCAAAAGAGAGTGATATAATGATTTATGCTAGTAACTTGCTTTGCTCTTGTTACGATATCAGATTCGTTGCGTTGATAACGTAATTCTCTGTGAACACAAAAAGCGTCTTTAGCTTTATTGCCATGAATTTTGTTTTGTGGTAAAGTTGCGTTGGGTGCTAGTTCAGTGGAGTTGGGCATGTGTGAATTCCATGATTAGTACCCTTCACAATATATGGACTTGTACAAAGTACCGTATATAGCATGGCCCAAATGTCGGGGACTAAGGTATTTCAGTATAAAAGGAATATCCGAAAACATATTTTGATGGCTTATGCATTTTGTATATATATATATATATATATATATATATATATATATATATATATATATATATATATATATATATATATATATATAGTTATTTATATATATTGGATGAAACCCACACAAACAACTTATGCCAATATATATATATATATATATATATATATATATATATATATATATATATATATATATATATATATATATATATATATATATATATATATATATATATATATATATATGTGTATATGTAAATTTCTTCAAATGATTGGTTACTGCAACAACATTTCTATGCAAAGAGAAATCTGGTGTTGATTGGAATTGAAAGTCACCAAGATACTGTTTAAATGCAAACCACTTCCATACCAATTACATAACAAACAACAACGTGTGTGTGTGTGTGTGTGTGTGTGTGTGTGTTACTGAAAAAAATGACATGTTCAAACTATAAAATCTGCAGGTGTGCAAAAATCCTTTGTGTCTCAACGGCAAAGCAGACGACCGATTGTATACTCTTCGTATAAAAAGCAAACATCATTTGGAATCTGACGATTGCTTATTAATCTTATGCGAAACAGATTGCACACTGATATGCCGCATGTATAGCTCATAATCCAATTTTATGAACTACTACTACTACTACTACTACTACTACTACTACTACTACTACTACTACTACTACTACTACTACTACTACTGCTGCTGCTGCTGCTGCTGCTGCTGCTGATGATGATGATGATGATGATGATGATGATGATGATGATGATGATGATGATGATGATGATGACGACGACGATGAAAAGGAGGAGGAGGAGGAGGAGGAGGAGGAGGAGGAGGAGGAGGAGGAGGAGGAGGAGGAGGAGGATAACAACAATAATGCAATGGCAAACTATTTGCTGATATACGTTTTCTTCCTTTTAATGGCAGGTACTTCCACAACATTGCAACCTAGCCCTACCACCAAAGTTGGTTGCAGATACTGACTTATTCATTTTTTTTTTTTATTCCTTTCGTTCAGAAGAGGCGACTAGTTGTTTCATGTGTATTTGTATCATCGTCATTATACATACTGTATTTTATACAGTAGTATACATTAAACCTTTCATTATGTCCGACGGGATCAAACTAGGATAGAAAGCTCATTATGATGACACAATTCTATATAAATTACAGGCACAAAAAGTGTAAAGGCACCATTATATTCCATATCCATATTGCCATAAAGTTGGCCATAAGGAGTAGAAACACTTTTACCAGGAGATCACACTTTGTCGGCATGTAATTAAATATGAATATATCAGCCAATATATAATACAACATAACGCATTACAGTCAATTCTATAAAGCTGGTGTCATCTATCTAAGTCAACATACGTGTTGCATGCATACCAGATGCAAATTTAAGTGATTTTTGCTAACATTATGTTGCCATGGCAACCAACTGTTGACACTATCTCGAACTGGTTTCTTATAAAACACCTGTATAGAAGCTATGCTGATGTAAAGTTGTGAGATGGTACCTTGTATGTGTATAAAGTTATGGTTAATAAGGTGATTCTCCCTTCATTTCATGAAAACTTAATTTTGTTGCCTCGGTAGTCAATATAAGTACAAATTGACCATGAAATTGATAGTACACCTTACCCAACTTTAAACGTCAAGTTCTTATCTTTTGATTGATACCAAATCCAGCCGGTTATTTTTCGGTTGAATTAAAACTGGAAATAAGCCTTTTTGAAAATTTAGCTGCTCTACAATATAGGTTTCTTAATTTGCATATGCCGTAAAACTGGACCACTTGAGAGTTCCACAACAGGTACATTTGAAATCTACAGAATATTTGCAAAAGAATGAGATATGTCACAGCTATAAGGCAGACGGGTAGTAGACCAAACTCCTTAAATAAGGCCTGTTTCTTAGATTTGCCGAAGTAAATGGCGGCGGTCAAAGTTATCAAAATTGGTGCGAACTCTGGCAAGGACAATCAACCTTGACATGTAGACACCATACGTTGGCCCAGGTGGATCATTACTATCCATACGAAAGTAATTTGTCACGTTCAATAAAAAATCATCCCATTTGACATAAAATTTAAACTTTAGTTCACTATCATCTTCATACATGATAATGTCCAGAAACGAGCAATCCTTGTCATTGTTTGTTGTTTCCTTTAAAGCCAAAGCATCAAAAATTGCAAATAAAAAAAAAATTAAAAATCAGCACCACTTAATCAGCACTGAGACAAATGCTACCTGTGATACTATTTTGTGGTCCCACTTTTAGGAATAAGTCTGCAAAACCAAAATATTAATAGCTAATAATTTTATTGGCAGCTACATATTCGAACGCCAATTAGTCTAATAGCCAACTGTAAACCGCACAAAACCCAGCATCCAGTCTGAGTGTTTCCTTGTCACATGCCAAAGACCAAATCCATTAAGTCATGTGGACTTTTCCAAGGAGCAAACACACATATTCAATTGTCAAAGGCCTACACAACCCATCTATTGTATGTAGTGAACTTAATTGCCATACCCATTTATCACAATACAGTAAAAATTAATGAGGCACGGTCTACTGTTATCTAACTCCGTTAAAAAGTGTATCTGAACTGAATTTGGTTCAAAGTTCATGATATAAAAAGATAAATTACATATATACTTTCACTTTTAAAAATGCTTAATAGTTCCAAAGTTCAAACAGAGAGGTATATATCATGGAAGATATTCTTATACGACATTTCGAAGAATCTCTTGCATTTACGTTTCACTGCTTATGCCTGCTGTATTTATTGTTTCCCGCATTCAGCTTGTAAAATCCCGATCACAGTACATGCCTTTAAACATGACACCATGCTCTTTCACGATTTCTCTGGTGATACTGTCTGGAATAAACAATCAATTTGCTCTCTACACATCAAAAGCAAAGTAGTGTGTATTATGTAATGTTGCATCTTGCTTTCTTATAATTGCATTATTTTGTTTTCTTGTGCCACCCCCTTGATTATCATAAATAAAATAAAGAGAGGAAATTAACTTAAAGCCTACTTCACAACTCTGCCGGAAAATGTTTCCTCGATATGAAAAGTGTTCTAGATGTCGTTTCCGATTAACTTTGAGTACGGGTTTGGTAAAAGTGTGATTATAGGCGAAATCATCGAGACAAAACCAAACGTAATATCAATTGCCCGTGCAATGCACACATGCACATATATGCACCTACTATGGTGTGCGTACAAGACTTTCGCTGCTCTAAATTAACATAATGAATCACATATTTTCTCACATACATGTAAATATTAAGGTGTGTTTTGTGTGCACATATCGGATTGATTGAGCCTTTTGAGGGAGAACAGTTTTGGAAAATCTTCCACAGCATGAACTCTATGGGCTTATACAAAAGGAAACCTTAAACTAGTGTAATAACGAGCAGATCCGTGGGTGGCATACAACATGCACAATACGAGTGTTAACAGTGTTTCCAACGCTTTATCGAGGACACGAGATACTTCTCCCGCTCGAAATTCAGTATTTTTGTTCAAGGGTTATCCCGACGTGAAAACGTTATATTTGCATGTCAATCTGGGCCGATTCTCAAAACTAAGACTAGTACATTTTTGATGGGCGGTGTAGGCTACATTTAGGCGACAGAGAGCGGTAAAAATCGGCTGCAAGCGACGGGCATCTGCAGAAGTCGACAGCCAGCAGCATAAAGCAGCGTTCGGTGGCACTGTCGCCGACCGCACCTGGATCAAAATGATGATATTTATCACTTTGATCAGTTTTGTTTTATTGTTTAACTTTGAAGTGTAAAGCAAAAGTAAATGATTAAATAATTCAATCTATTTCCATTATGTATGTATAATTAGGCTTGATTACTTGTACTTCATATCTGGTTAAGAAATAATTTTTCATTGCATTCTCTTGACTTAAATACAAATGACTTTCATTCTTTTCTGACTTGCCCTATAATTTTGCTGAGAATATACAAAGATTATTAGCTAAAATAATTGACAGGTTTTAGACTTGTCTGCTTTGCTACCTAACCTTATCTTTTGGCATCTTTCTGTTTCAATATTCACTTTAAGACGTTTTTAGGCTTACAAATTTTTCTGTCCGATTAAACTCCCTGCTGCTATCGGTAGAAAGCAGCAGCCTACGACAGTTACATGTTTGCCTAACTGTACTTAAAATCCTGTTAAGAATTTTTTTTTATAACATGTTTTTGGCAAACATGCTCACGACTTTCAATCTTTTCTGGCACGTCTAAATGCACATTTAGTCAATATAAAAAAAAAAAAGAAAAAAAAAAAAAAAAAAAAAAAAAAACCCTCAAAATTGATAATATTTTCTTGAATGTCACAAACCTGACACATTACATGGATACATTGACTCAGAGTTGGCAGTGAAATAGAGCTTAGTTGTTTGAGGGGTAGGTGCCATCATGGAGTTTGTTTTACATTTCTGGTGCAGGATGCCCATTGTTGCAGTTGTTGCTAGGATTTCGTTTGGTTTGTACAGGTGGTTTAGCTGCAACTGTTTATTTTACAAACACTGGGACTGAATATACTGCCCAATCTTGTTTCCACTTCAGTTATGCACTGGGGGTGGTTGAACTAGTATAAGCTGTCCAGATAGAAAGGGTACATATTGGTTCAGGGGTAAGTCAAATTGTTCTTATCTGAACATGTACGATACAAATTTTAGTAATTATGATTTATTTGAGATGTATTCTTCTTTCATAATGAAGCTCTGCATTTATAAGCAAAACTTCAGGTATTTACCTAATTTATCATTTCCAACGTTCGTATGTAGTCATTATTATGTGGGTTGTCTTTGCTGAATATTTAGCTTGCACATGGAGTCGCTACTCAGAGAGAGACATGTACGGGTAATAGGGTTCAAAACATGTTGAGTAGTTACCCGCTGAAGACCTTAAATTTATTTGGGCTGATAAAGCCTATGTCAAAATTCTATAGAGGAGGAACGTATATATATATATATATATATATATATATATATATATATATATATATATATATACATATATATATATATATATATATATATATATATATATATATATATATATATATATATATATATATATATATATATATATATATATATGTATGTAGATATAGATATATATATATATGCAATTTGTGTCCCATAAAATTAATAAGCAATCGTCAGAAGCCAGTTGATGTTTGCTTTTCATAAGAAGAATATATCGTCGGTCTTCTGCTTTGCCGTTGAGACCATATATATATATATATATATATATATATATATATATATATATATATATATATATATATATATATATATATATGTATATATAAGTAATACATATGAAACAACTAATCCGCTCTTCATTATTATTATTATTATTATTATTATTATTATTATTATTATTATTATTATCATCATTATTAGCATCATCATCAATATCATCATCATCATCATCATCATCATCTTTATAATCTCTATTATTATTATTATTATTATGATTATTATTATGATTATTATGATTATTATTATTATTATTATTATTATTATTATTATTATTATCATTATTATTCTTATGTAATTTTTCATGAATTTAATTACGAGCTATACGGGCGGCGTTTCAGTGTGCAATTTGTGTCCCATAAAATTAATAAGCAATCGTCAGAAGCCAGTTGATGTTTGCTTTTCATGATAAGAATATACCCTCGGTCTTCTGCTTTGCCGTTGAGAACCCAACGATTTTGCATTACTGCAGATTTTAGAAATTGAACATCTCATTTTTCAGTCATCATACACGCACACACACACATACACGTTGTTGTTTGTTATGTAATAAGTGCAAAGGTTGTTTGTATTTGAATAGTACCTTGATGACTTTCAATTGCAATCAACACTAGATTTTCAGTTGCGTATGAATGTTGTCGCAGCAACCAATCATTTGAAGCTAAGGACATGACTGCTCCAAATGTTAGGCTATTGCAGGCAACTGTGGCGTAGCATTTGTCCCGGGAGACAACAAGCCGATGGATCGGAATGCAGCTTGGTGTACGTTTGGCCAAGAGCAACCACCGTGGAAAAGCAAACTGTACATTTTCACAATAGTGACTTAATCTGGTAAGGAACCTTCCAAAGGATGGTGGATACTTATAGATTTACAGATACATTGAATGGATGATGACGCTCTGACAGGACTAGGCGTGTAAGCCGAGATAAAAGACATGGTGAACTCCCCTTCACACACAAAACAATTATACTAAATAAAATGTGTGACGGGACCTCTTCATTTTGCAAGTAAGTTTCCCTTTTAACTCACGTTTAGTCTGCAGTTTATTGTCTAACAAGTATAGACCCATAATTCCCATGTACGATTCTGGACCTAAACTGGCTAGATTATCACGCTCTTTAAGGTGCACTTTACTGTTATCAATTAAAATTTTGCGTTGGGCAGAAAGTTTCAAGCTGTGTTGGCCAATAACTTGCGTTGTTAGAAAATAATCATTTGCCAAAATTTCAGATATGCTGATTTCTGTATGCAAGAGAGTCAGCACAAAAATTAATATCTGATCGTACGTTCTGACTTAATTACATTCATGGTATATAGCAAATCCATTTCACTATGACAATATCATTTGCAGAGTTTAAACAATGACGGTGGTTTTCTCGCAGCCTGAGTCAATGTGAATTTTTATATGAATAACAAAAACAGTATTTGACATTCAGTTTTAGTGTTTGAATATTAAATGTACATTTTGCCTGCAAATACCAAAGAGATGTCTTGAGTAGATGTTTCCAGGCTCGCTACAATCACCAGTAATCCCCATTGACGGAATATCCAATCAAATATTTCCTATTTGAATGGCAGATCAACACTTTCATCTGTACAAGAGCCCAAAGCCTAGATTTAAGCACATTGATTTTGGTCCTGATTCTAGTTGATCATGGTATCCACATATGAGGATGCTATATTAGTGTGGCTGTGTGAGACTGAAAGATAAGCTGTTTTTGTGATAATAATTACAAGTTTCACTAAATCACTTGTCGATTTTATTTTCCGAACAACAACTGATAACCATTTAAGTAACATTCACATGTTGAAAATCCTTCGAAATACCACGGACGTTCAAACTACCTTTTATTATAGGTACAACAAATTGGTAAACGAAGGTGTATGATTTGATATGGTACGCTTATCAAGTCAAACGAAGCAATTCAGTAAGCCAGTTTTCTCTTTGTATTGACCATCCACAGATGTGCCATTGGTTCCCATCACTTAATAAATTGCCGACTGATACGCTTTTTTTTCATTTACCCCACTAAAGCAATATATACGTACATGTGCTGTTCTAATTAAGTTAATTTAAGTAACCTAAGATATAGACGTTAAGTATCTACAAATGTGTTATCGACAATGAAAACTCTTGCATTTTCTTTCTCTCTCTCTCTCTCTCTCTCTCTCTCTCTCTCTCTCTCTCTCTCTCTCTCTCTCTCTCTCTCTCTCTCTCTCTCTCTCTATATATATATATATATATATATATATATATATATATATATATATATATATATATATATATATTATGCAGTGATATCCTGCAATAATTAGTATGTGCCTCGTACAACATATATGATATATTATCACACTATTGATCAACACGTAATGGCGCCCAAAACGTACATTACGCTGCAAAATATGAATTTAGAACAGTCCCAGTGTGTCTAATATTGTTACCCTATACAGAAAACAATGATTTTAACAACATATATGGAAGTTATGCAAAGAAAATGATTTACACTAACTGTTTGAAAGTAAACGTCTGAATTTATTCTCTGCAGAGAAAAGTGAGACATTCCAGTTGTTTTACATTTGGAACACATTGAAAGGATTTCATTTGTTTACTTTGTTTTTTGTTTTTTTTTTTAATTTCTTTAAATTATTTATTTTTTCTTTTCTTTTATTTTTTATATATTTATTTTTGTTTTTGTTGCTGTAATTTATAATCATTGTATTCATACCATTGTTCTAGTTTCTTTTTGGGGATACTGTTGTTGCCTTAGAACGATCTGTGTTTTTAATGTGTATGCATATGGGTCCCTTAGTAGCACTTGTGGCCTACACACTTTTGTAAACAGGACCGTAGTTTTCGCAACATATGTTTGGCTAGCTAGTTTGGCTATTTCTATTTGAGCCATGCAGTTTCACCGTCTCCTCACTCTTCGACACTATAAATGGTGACTGGGCAATCGGTGTACTCATCATTGATACACCCCCCCCCCCCAAAAAAAAAAAATCACAAGGATGTTCTATCGGGGATTAATCTGGATATCGTGCAAGTGAAAGCAGCATGTAGATGTTGTGGTCATTTAGGTACTGTCTCCCAATTCTGGCAGTGTGACACTAGCTCTAGCTTGCTGATGAGTAGACCTGGATGTGTCTGTGTCCATATGGCACTGGCCTGTAAAGGTACCGTTCACCATAATCATTTTCTGTTAGGTGCAAAGTGTTTATGCAAAATGGGAAAGGCTACCTAATTCTGATATTGCTAACATTTCTGACTTACGCGTAAGAACTAGTAAATTAAATAACATACAAAACATTATATCAGCAAATTAAGGAAAATGATAGAAATAAACTATTTTGGTGACATTTAGGTTGTGGTAGGTCTCATCAAGGCGCAGCCTCTGAGGGTAAAAAAGTTAAAAAAAAAAGTTAAAAAATATGTTGTTATCCAAACGATGTAAAAAGAAATGGACAGAACTTAGCTATGCCAAAATAAATTCCCTGTTCAAATCCTGAAACGTGTATTTCAAAGTTTTCTTCCAAAGACGTTTACGGAGAATGAGTCCCTTTCTGTGCTCATATGCAACTAATTAGCAGATCATTTGAGTAATAGTGAGCAAGGTCATAATTCCTTTGTCTCTGAAGTACAACATAATACGCAACAATGTACGGATGGTTTTAAAGAGGCACACGCTTTTTAAAATTATTATAATTATAATTAATGTTTGTTGAAATAGATTTATTTTGAAAAGTGCTGACCATCTGAATATGATAGAATGTTTGCTTTTTATATTGAATATGGAAAGCGGCAACTGGGACATTCGGAAGTCCAGTTTATGCTAGACTTGCTCAGTGATTGATGCTTCTCAAAGATATGTAAATGATGATCAGTTCAGCTTCAGTAATATACGTAAATCATCTTTATGCCGTGCTACGTTAAATGGTGTTGGAATTTGTGTTGTTGATATCAAGTAACCATTGTTTGTTTGTAACCTTGATGTAGATAAGTGTCCTAATCTTATTTGGCTGAGTGGATTTATTTACATGTTATGTGACACTATATCATATAACCACTAGACATTTCGACACGTAGCATTATATGATGGCTTGGTGAATATAGTAACCATCATGATTTAACACGTGGCACAACGCACGAAGTACCAATTTCCCTTTTTTGCGCAATGCTTAATTGAATATTTCATTACAAGGCTTGGAAAGGACGCTAAATCTGCCAGGAACATGTCCTTATAAGCCAGTTTCAAAGATAAAAAAAGTGTCAGAAAACATATTTTGACAGCATTCCTTTATCAATAATCGATGAAGAGTACTGCACACCTAAACCTTTGACAGCATTCCTTTATCAATAATCGATGAAGAGTACTGCACACCTAAACCTAAAGCATATATCATTATCCAGAAACGGTTTTCTGCGAGTCACACACATGGTTGCAGAGAAATCTAATTATTTGATAATTTGTCATTTTAAACATCAACATTGACGTTGCTTTGTGAACTATGAAAGTCCCAGACAGCGGCACCTGACTGAAAAGCAAAACATACTGTACCTAGATAACACATTCATCCGTCAAAAGACGATCGTTTTAAGCAAATCGATTAAATTGCTCAAAATTGACACAGTCGTCTGCAAATTGAATGCGGGGGAAAAAGTTCATTCCGAGGAATTGGCGCTGAAAATACTAATGTCCAATTTCCCCACATTGTTGGCAGTCACGACAACACTAACACTCCAACTATGGCCAGATCTGTTTTCCGCGCATAAGGGGCACGCTAATGAACATATGAACATTAATAATGTATTGTTCCAAACATACAAAGATGTTTATTGGCTCAAAGAGCAGTTATTCAAGCAACTACGGTAATAGGCATCCACACTTGCGCGCTTCTAAATATGGTTTCCAATTCGGCAGTGACAGCTCCAAAGTGGACGTTTTTTTCAATGGCGATGCTTGAACAGCCTGTTTTGCAGATTAGTAAGAACGATTTTCGACAGACATAAGTTGCTCTCTCATTTCTCTTCTTGCTGGGTCAAAGAGCAACATATATTTATCAATGCGTAAAACAACAATTTGCTCATTCAGTGTTTGTTTACTAATCGTGAGATCACACCGAAAAAAGGGGAAAAAATCAACATGTCATGATTAGGGAATGGAGCCAACGGATAGTGTAGTTTAAACATGTTTTTTTTCTGGATAGCCCTATAGTAAATCGATATGACTAAAACATAGGTTCTCCAGCACACGGAGACGCACAGTAGGTATGTACAATACACTCATGACAATAGAAATGTTATCAAGGTACTATATCTGTGTAAATTATCTACGAATATCAAGATTTGATAAATTGTAAGATACAAATTAAACCAGTATGAATTGAGTTCACTATTTACCCAATAAAGAAAATAAGGTGTGATACGAATGAATTTGCATAGTCCAGCCTATGATCACTACGGTAACAGTAACGGAAACATTTAGTCGTTAAAGTGCCTGATAAAGATAATGTACTGATGGACAGCATCACAGATCTGGATATTAAGCCAGTTAAAAAGCTCGTCACTGCCTGAGAGAAATAGTTCAACTAACCTATAACTACCAATATGGATTATAAGATGCAGCATTACCGTAAAACAATCAAAGAAATAACAGTATTAAGTATTTTGCTTCCTTGAACAATGTGATTGGGACAAGAAGAGTAGGAAATGCTTGGAGTCTTCAGTGGGATAAGAACAGACAGGATGGGTCAGGAAAAAGACGGTAAACTTTGTGAAGGTCGGAGTTTAGTCCAGAGAGTCCCAGGCGCACTTACGTGTGGCAAATATTTGCAAATCTGTCACCATGGAGTTAGAATTCAGTAACAGTGTCTTTGGCTATGAGAGTAGTTTTAAGTTTCTATTTGAATATATGTAGAGAAAGCAAATCTATTCCACTGTTTAGTAGCATGTAGGAGAAACGAATTACACAGATGCGATGTTTTACATCTAACCAGGCGCACTGACATTGGGTGTCGGAGAGCACGACCAACAGGAGAAGGGGGTACTAGATTACAGAGATAAGAAGGAGTCAGTTTATTTAATATTTTGTAAAAGAGGACAAACTTGAAGTATTTGCGTCTGTCTGCAAGAGTTGACCACCCAAGTTCACGAAGTAAATTAACATAATTAATAATTCCCAGGTATTTCACTTAACATATTAGTCACATTCACATTTCGTCCATGCGTTGGGTTACCTTTCGATTTTGCCTGGAGTTCTTCAAAGCAGTCACAGTAACAGCATATTTCAAACTGATGTTGGCAAGAACTCAACATTTTAAATTGTTATGAATATGAATTCATGCACAAGTGTTTATGCCCATACAAATCTGCACTTTTCGTAGTTCGCATCGTATTTATCTTTACACAGGTGGTCCAGTAATGAGTATTTCATGTCGTACCCTTCTCAAGAGGGCGGGGAGGGAAGCTGTACAAACTGGTGTGCAAGTTTTGGGTGATGTTTTAGACAAAATAGTTTTGGTTAATTAATTAGGGCACAGGGTCCAAAAACATTGAAAAGAAACTTGGCTGAGATTCTTCATGATCATGATGCGGAGAAAGCTCTTACTGCAACCTCTGTTACAAAAGAGGCTCGTAACAGTGTAAAGAGACAAAGGCGGGAAACTGCTCACACAATTGCCCTGATATTACACAGGAACACTCTTAGAGACTCTTAGTTCTTAATTTTTTCACCGGGTATCTATTTTTTTTTTTGGATTTCTTGTGTGTTTTTGGTTTTTTCGACTTCTTCTCCAGAACGATTACTCGGGTTTCGCTGAAACATGGTGGGTATGTTCCTTGTAAAAAGGTCAAAGAAAGGTGGTCACCATCAGCCAGAATGATTTAAAACCTGGGTGCACTGTACCTTAGTTGAGTCTCTACCATGTTTGTTCAAATGGTCATGCTCCAGTGATTATATATATATATATATATATATATATATATATATATATATATATATATATATATATATATGTGTGTGTGTGTGTGTGTGTGTATGCATGTATGTGTGTGTGTGTGTGTGTGTGTGTGTGTGTGTTGTTGTTGTTTTTGGGCAAGTATTAAAAAAATTCTTTTTCTCCAAAACTGCTCACCCAATTGTTTTTATATATCATACAGGAACACTCATGGGAATGCCTAGTTCTTAATTTGCTCACCGGGTGGCTCAGCAATTTTTGTGTGATTTTTATATGATTTTTTTCTGCGTGGCTTGGCTATTCTCAACTGTAGCTCAGATTTCGTTAAAACTTTGTGAATATGTTTCTGATGAAAGTAAAAGTTATTCACCAGGCGGCACTGCTGTGGATTCCTGATTTTTTTTTTTTTTTTTTTTTTTATTTGGGTACATATCGGTTAAAGACTTATCCAATTGATTAATATGTACGACAATGGGTATTTTAATGCCAATTCACATTTTGGAATTCCCTCCCGCCAAAAAAAAAAAAAAAAAAAAAATGTCCATCAGATTGACTTCAAATTTTGTGGCAATATACCTTGGGCGGGTCTGTACCAAGTGTGTTCAATTGGTCATGCTCCAGTGATATTTTTAATCATTGAAAAAAGTGTTAATAGGGAAGTTTAACATGGAAATTTCTTGTACTGGTTATTACTTCAATACCTTTCGTCAGATTTGTATCAAATTTGGTAGGGATGTAACTTTGATAAGTGTCTACCTATTTTTGCCTATCTGATGTTTACAGAGAGTCAGGTGTCATGAATCTCCAGGTCAGCTGAGCATAGGCTGTTCAGACAGCCCTCTTGTCAAGTTTGGAATTAGTTTTTTTTTTCAGGGGATAGGGGCTGCTGGGCTTGTGTTGTCTTTTCAAACGGAATATGTTCACCCGGGAACTGCTTATATTAAGAATATGTGATCATGTATTGATTTAGTTTAGTAACAGTCCAGTCAGTTGGTGGATGGAGATGTACCGGAAAGGGGGAAAATCTCAAATGTAGTTTTCTCTAGGGGGGCACCGCTCGATTTTTCTTAAAGTTTGGACTTATATTTATCATGGAGTGGGGGTTTCTGGGGTTGTGTTATCTTTCAAATCGGGTTAGTTATCGGTACATGCACCCTTCCTATTGAACACTGTGCAAGTCAATGGGCATTCTAATGATAATTCACATTTTAATGAATTATCTTAAATGCCATGTGCACTCAGCTAAAGCTCAGCACATGTCTATTCAGTTGCAACTTTGATTATGTTAACATGTTTAGGTCAGCTGCGCACGGGCTGTTCACGTAGCCCTCTAGTTGAACATGGCGCAAATTGAAAATGGATTTCGTGAAAGCAAATAGCAAAAAGTAGCTTTGGTATTTCAAGAAATTAATATCCGGGTCAAATGCTAAAATGTCATTTTATTGCACATTGCTAGTGCTTCCAAACCCTTCTGGAGGTTAATATGTTTCTTTAGCGACCTGTGAGGCAGATCTTGGTATATTCCCTTACACCATATTTTTAGCAGTGTTAAAATCCTCCCATATCGTATTCAAATCTTCAACTATTGTTATTGATATGCTTTAGTGCTTTGAAGGTCTGATGTTTCGGACATGTATATGGCCTGCACAGGAAAAATGTACCTAATAAGTGGGAATCTTATGACCAACTTGTAACAGTGTGCCTATTTATTTGGCTTTTGATAATAACTTAATACTTTTATAAACCAATTTGGACATGGAGCAGACTACAGACAGCTGGAATCTGCTTGCACAATTTATGCATTCCGAGCTTTTCTTCCAAGCTGCGCTTGATGGACAAGTGGCAACATCTATTGAAAATAAGATTTCCAAAGATGTGGTATTTTCAAAAGCCAGATTGTCTCTATATGTGCACTTATTAATACACACACACACACACACACACACACACAACACACACACACACACACACACATATATATATATATATATATATATATATATAAATATATATACGTATATATATATATGTATATATATACGTATATATAAGCATATATACGTATATTTATATACATATATATATAAATATATATATATATATATATATATATATATATATATATATATATATATATATATATATATATATATATATATATATATATGTATCCGATGATAACTCCCTCTTCTTTTCTACTGTTCCTGGGCAACAGGCCCTTATAAACTTCAATACGCCAACAGTTGGTGCTTTAATTTTGGACTAAGGAAAACCAAATGTGTGGCTGTAAGTGAGCAGGCATTTCGTGATGACCCTGTCTGGAAGATAGGTGACAATCCCATAAAAGCAGAGAACCATCTCGAAATCTTGGATGTTACACACCAACGTCATAATGTTTATGATCTACATCTTCATAACTGTATTAACTCTGCTAGACACTGTATGGTCGGTTCAGCTATGGAATCGGTTTAATTGCCTAGCAAACTGATTGGGCGTATTAACGCTGTTCAGGGTGGTATGTTAAATCTGCTACGGCTTAGGTAAAAAGGTCCCACCACAGCACACTTTTATCTGCCCTCAATGTATCCCCCATTTCTGATATTTAAAATCGTAATGTCTATTCCTTACTCCATAGGGTATTCAAGGCCGACTCCCCTTTCAGATCCTGGTGTGCCTATTTTATTTCAGAGTTCGTGATCAATGGTCATCTCCATAAAAATACCCTAGATGATCGCGTTATCTCTAGCGGTGAGTCCGCAATGAAATTATGTCTCAGTGGTGTGTACAACTTAGATTTATATTACTGTAGTTTACTTTGCGGAATATACACTGCAATGGCTGGTCATACAATACTTATACCCAATTACTTACTGAAAACACTCGGGCCACAATCATCAGACCCCGGACAAAAGGCAGTACACAAAGATAACCGGCGTTAGGCCTAAACCATATTAGAGTGCATATTCTGCAAGCAATTACGCAGTTCGTAAGTCTACACAAACGGGACTTGTAGTCCGCAACAAATACCAAAAGCGAGCAATAAATTGGATATGAAAATTGGCAATACGGCAACTGTGTATACTCACTACATGTGCAATCCCGAAGGAAAAACCTTACAACTTTACATGACACACAAAAGCCATGTGGCGGGTCCGAAACCACCGAACCCCAGGTAGAAATCGATCGGTCGCACCAGTCAAGACGTAAATGGCAGCAATGCGAAATATGTAAGGCACGCTTTTTTTAAATGTTAACACACAAAGAATGCAGTGGAAGGTGAAACAGGTACAAAACACGTGACTGAGAAACTTGTGTAACATAGTCTGGAACCCAATCCAAAACCCGAAAGGCTGTCAATTATTTAATAATAATTTACCCATACACTGCATGTATACTTAATACCGTTTGAATAAATTAAACAAACAAACAAAAATGCCGATCGCAAAGAACTCATGATTGACCAAGATAGCCTTATATCCAAAGGCTACATACTCTCAGTACCAGAGGAAATGACAGGGATTCCAAACAAAAAACACCGACTCAAAAAATTATTACTTGCATAAATTCATCAATTTCAAATCAGGGACTCTTAATTTGACAATACTACTTCAGCCTTTGTGTCGACATCAAACGATCCATCACAACAATCCAAGTGAAATGAAAAAAAACATACTCGCTGTACATGTAAGGTATAGGGAGAGCCGTGTTAGTGATTTTCGAGTCAATAGACTAAAAGGGTTAAAGGTAAGACCTACTTATTAGATAAGCCAGATTTGCTCACATTTAAAAACGATCAGATCCATATAACTCAATTGGTTTCTGTGGAAAAATGCAGATTGGTCTATATTTCTTAATTGAACGTTATAGTTTAATATTGAAGTCAACGTCAGACCGTTTTCATTATTTTTGTGAACTCGAAGTATCAAAAGGAGTTTTACTTTCTGGATATATCTCAAATCACAATAGTGCAATTAAGGTATAATTGACTATATTTTAGTTGGTTGATCAACATTTGAATTATTGTGCCCTACGTCTTCTAAAATATATTACTCCTTGTCACTGCAAATGTTTTTATCCCTTATTTTCACAAACTTGAGCTACCGCCTTTTGCATAATCTTGATACCTGCTACACAGATACATATTTGGAAGACCAAAGTTATAATTTGTGAAGGCAAATGTCCTGATAGACTCCAATACCTCCAACATCCAGGAATAAGTCAACTGCGTTCCTGTTTGTGCCACCCCATCCCTGCCATAACCTGCTTCTTACAAATAGATTTGGCGATTTGAATATTTCTTTAACATAACAAATTACAGATAGCATTACGACATATATGAACCGAAAGGATGTTCAGAACCTTTCACTTGTGAAGCAGGTAGCTCATGATCTTATTAGAAATGAGTCCCAAACGAGCTTTGTTTACGTGTAAAAAGGTCACGTGTATATGAATCTAAACATATGATGGGAGTGCCACGATTTGTGCGCTGTCGTCACGATAAAATAGAAACTTGCCTATTGCCAGAACACTTTTTCGTGTCTGCAACACTGAAATGTGTTCGGCAAAACCAATGGAGCTTCACCCTGTATGTCGTAGGTACACATGAATGTGTAGTAGAGACAATCAAGCAGACAAAAGCACTATGGCGCATTGCGGCGAATTTATTTTACATTACACATAGTACAGCTTTGGTAACCTGTAGTGGAGCAACTGATCGGCCCATTTACCTTAAGAGGCAAGCCAATCATTTACATTCTTACAAACATTCACTGATATTAGAACAGTCAATGAAGTTCATAGTCTGAGCAGCATATTGTCCAGACAGAACCTTCTCAGCATATCGCTGAGGCAGCCAGTTACGTTATAGTGTTTATAACACGTCATCGATGTGAAACATTATCTGTAAGGTGTCGCGACATCCAGCAAACCTGAATTACTGGTCAAATATATCCACGGTGGTAACTGCTATTTTTAAAAGGAGGTAGAGCTAGTGTCACAATACATGTATGAAAAGAGGTTGTACTGTAGTCCCTAACTAGAAGCATTCAATGTATGAATGACCAGGAATTTAAAGCTTCGCACACTTCGATTGAAAGTCTTGATGTTGGAATCCTGCAGTAAATATTGGATTGCAATTATTTCATGTAAATGCAAGTGCACCCGAAAGAATACTAATCGGGTGTAAAGTCTTCTGTAAATTCACGGGCAGCAGAACTTTATTCTAGGGAACGAGCTAGCTATCGTTAAAAGCAGCATTATCATAGCAGTTGGGGAACATATTATTAAATTTTCATTTTACCATGTTAGGATTATCTTGTTTGTGAACGATGTGTCGAATAAGGTTGATGTGTGTGACTTCAGAGGTGACTTCCATGACACTAATACAGTTTTTGAAAGTCAATTTTCAAAACTATAATGCATAGTATAAACAAAGAAGTATCTGACACAAATATACATTCCACTTATGGGGTATTACGTAAGCAAGATGGTTCCCAGAAGCAGCAGAATAAGATGTTACCAAAATGTTAAGCAGCTCTCTATCAGTTTTGCATTTTAAACCACAAGCTCCATACCAAAAAAAAAAAAAATAGGTTGTTATCCTTAGGTGGATTGTAACAGGCAGCCTTGTACTTTATACGAAAATAGCAAGTTGTGTATTGACTTTTCATTTATGTCAGACTGTTCTATAAGAAAACTACACCACTCTATTACAGCAGAAATACTGACACGCCAAGGCTCCAGCAAGTCATGTAATTGATCCAAGATCTTGCAACTACTGTTGGCAGATTCACAATTTGGAAAACTCTATTGAAATAACATGTGGTGGGTGAATCTATTCATTTATAGTAAAAGCACGATTCTACCAGTGCAAAAATATTAAGGTACACCTCTACATATGCACAATTTTACAAGTAAAATAACTCTAGTTTTTGCTGCATTATCTTTTATATTGATATCATGGCTGGGTATCTTGGTTAAACCAATTGTATTTGTGTCTTTTTGCCCAGAACCACTTCCTAGTAGTCAATATCCTATTCCGCAGTTCGAACTCTTTACTCTCCATAAGCTAACCTGTCCCTGTCTAACCTGTTTATATATGGAATTACTATTGTCTATATTGCACACGTTCCTCTGTAAAATTTTGACATAGGCTGTATCAGCCCAAATAAATTAAAGGGTCTTCAGCGGGTAACTACTCAACATGTTTCAGAGCCTTTTACCCGTACACGTCTCTCTGAGTAGCGGCTCCTTGCCTAAGCTAAATATTCAGCAAAGACAACCCACATAATAATGAATAAATATGAACGTGGCAATTGATGAATTAGCTAAATATGTGAAGTTTTGCTTGTAAATGCAGAGCTTCATATCAAAGAAGAATACCTGTCAAACAAGCCATAATTACCAAAGTTTCATAGTACAGGTTCAGATAAGAACAATTTGACTTACCCCTGAACCAAAATGTACCCTTTCTAGCTGGACAGCTTTTCCTAGTTAAACCATCCGCCAATGTTTAACTGAAGTGGAAACAACCTTGGGCATTATATTCAGTCCCAGTGATTGTAAAATAAACAGTTGCAGCTAGACCACCTATACAAACCAAGGAAAATCCTAACAAGGACTGCAACAATGGACATCCTGTACCAGAGATGTAAAACAAACTCCATGATGACACCTACTCCTCAAACAATTATGCTCTATTTAACTGCCAACCCTGAGTCAATGTGTCAACTTAATGTGTCAGGTTTGTGACACTTGAGAAAATACTGTCAATTTTGAGTAATTCTTAATAGTGAGTAAATGTGCATTTAGGCATGTCAGAAAAGAATGGAAGTCATTAGCATTTATGCCAAAAACATGCTATCAAAACAATTTTTCTTAACAGGATTTTAAGTACAATTAGGGAAACATGCAACTGTCGTAGGCCGCTTCTTGCTACCTGTAGCCCCTGGGGGTTAACCTAACGGAAAACATGTAAGCCTAAAATGTCTGATAGTGAATATTAAAACAGAAAGATGCCAAAAGATAAATTTAAGTAGCAAAACAGACAAGTCTAAAAACTGTAGATTATTGCAGCCAGACTTTCTAATAATCTTTGGATGTTAACAGTAGAATTATAGGGCAAGTCAGAAAAGAATGGAAGTCTTTTGTATTTATGTCAAAAGAATGCAATGAAAATATTAACCAGATATCAAGTACAATTAGGCAAGCTTGTAACTGTCGTAGGCCGCTTCTTGCTACCTGTACCCCTGGGGGTTTACCTAACAGAAAACAAGCTAGCCTAAAATGTCCGAAAGGTGAACATTTAAGCATAATGGTGTCAAAAGATGAAATTAAGTAGCAAAATAGGCAAGTCTAAAATCTCTAAAATTATTGAAGCCAAACTTTCTAACCATCTCGGGATATTTACAGCAAAATTTGTAGAAATATTTGATCAAAAGTACACCTTTGAATCCTCTTGACTCAAATTTATTGTAAATAAATTTGGTTCTTGATGCAAAGTCCTGAAATTTAGAACAAATACGACCAAATCTCAAAATTTGTGACAAAAATGTATTATATCCAATAGTATCGGAAATATTACTGTCCGGGAAAGGATAATTAACTACTTCAAAGTTTAACTCATCTATTTTGTGATAGACTTTAATACAAAACCTGTCATTAGTGACCTGAATATACAAGTCCAAAAATACATCTCTGAAACCATCTGAATTGTTACCCTCCAAAGGGATATCTTTTGGGTAAATTTCTTTAGCAATTTCATTGAAATTTTGTACATTTACGCAAGCAATGTCATCAATATATCTTGCTTTGTTTGATAATTTTGTAGCCATTTGAAAGTCCTTTTTCATCAATTTATTCATATACTTAAATTCAAGCCAGGTTAAATATAAATCTGCCAGTAAAGGGGAGCAGTTGCTACCCATTGGAATGCCTTTTATTTGTTGAAAAACCAGTGGTCCGCATTGAACAAAAGTATTATCCAAGAAAAATTTTATAGCATCTATCAAAGTTTCAACAGTGTAAGATTTAACGTTACTTTTTGAATATTTATTGTGCGACCAGTATGCTTTCTTTGTATATGAATTAATATTTATGTATGGTTTACCATTATGTTTAAACATTTTGCTAATTAATTCTGGAAGTGAACTTTTGACTTCATCTATGGGTAGATTTGTGTACAGTGTAGAAAAATCAAAACATTTGATATTTTTTGCCTTTACATCTTTGATTTTAGATACAAACTCGGAAAAATTGTTAATACTCCAAAAACAATTTGTTTCACAGTTTCTAGAAATTGCATTACAGTATTTACGAAAATGATTCCTAATTGCAGTCAAACACAATGTTACTTCTTTTGATAATTGCTTTGTAGTACATTTTGAAGCACCAGCTATGAATCTAGATTTAAAAGGGTTTTTATGTAATTTGGGTATCCAGAACAAAAGTTGAATAGAGGAGTCCTCTTCATAAATTTTGATATTAAAATTCCTTTTCATCTCATCTTTATGTGCATCAATCAAATTGTCAATGGATTGTTTGTGTAATTTATAAACGTCATTTCCTCTTATGTCTGAATTTATTGTTTATACCAAGTTCCTTTTTCAAAACATCCAGATAATATTTTTTGCAGATGATCCCAAAATTGTTACCTGCCTTATCTATGTTAGTGACTACAAATCTATCTTGTAGTTCTTTGACTGCTTTAGAAACTTTAGGCTGTTTTAGATTAACCGTATTGAAATTCTTAATGTGGGATTTGTAACAATAAATTCTATTTCTAAAGACTCTTTTCAAGTTTGATAACCATCCTTCAAATTTCTGAAATTCCATTTTTTCTTTCTTTGCCCATTTCATACAGTAGGAGTCGAGTGCATCACATGTATCCTGAAAAATACTGTCAATATTCAACTTGGGACATATCCGAAATTTTGTACCTTTTTTCATTATTTCTTTTAAACCTGAATTTTGTATCATATATGAAAGAAGATAAACTTGGAAGTTGAACTGAAACAATGTCAACTTCAATCATATGTAGCAAAGTTCCCCGACAAGTAGGTGCTCGGTTTGCGTAAATGATGGGCAATAAATCACAAACAAAACTGCCAGGCAACAGGAATATTGTTTATTTTGTATACTTCAATAACCAGAAGAAAAGATCAATTACATGTTTTAATCTAAATAATAAACTAATGGGCTTTAGTATTTAAACGTTACATATATAAGCATTTTAACTCATATCAGTAATATCTAAAGCAATCAGTAATTTGCTAGTTCACATTTACACAAACACACACACACACAAATATATATATATATATATATACAGTTGGACTTACATATGTCTTTACTTATAGCACCATGCTTATGAATGAGTCATTTTACTGAATACGTGATTTGTATTCATGTGGCTTGCCTGCTCGTGTTTGCAATGTTGTTTGTAATATTATAATCCAACGACTCAGTTGAGGTCATAGGGTTACCGTCGTCCTTCAACTCTCAATTTTGTTTGTTTTGTTTGATGATTGAGAGTGATTTTGACCTGCACTATTTTATTTTGGTAACATGGTGATACCAGACTAGACACAGACGTAACGTTCTGTAGCTTGAAATTGGAAGTTCCAAAATATCATTAAAAATGATATGCCCTGTCATGTTCATAAAAAAGGCAAATGCCATCTCATATTAAGGGCCATACAATGTTGAAAGTGAGGCTCCTTACAGCGCTTAGCTTCATTATCATGCAACCTTGTTGTTGTTGTAGATAAAGGGATGATGGCACATTAGAAGCTAATACCACGCAATAAGGCCTATTTCCACACTGAAGAGAAAGAACAATGTCCCCATGGCAGTCGCTAAAACCTTTGCTTATTATGATTACTATTACTACTACTACTGCTACTACTACTACTACTACTACTACTACTAATACTATTACTACTACTACTACTACTACTTCCATATATTTTGTGCATTGCAGTTTGTGGACATTGCAGCTGCAGTAGTGTTGTTGAATACGGCCACAGCAAGTGCAGCCACTAAAGATAGGGCACCCAGTGTGTCATGCCGGCACCACACCTAACACACGCTATTGCAAGTACACTTCCATTAAATTTGATATTTCAGCTACATAAAGTAGAGAAACAGCTATTGGGTGTCATGGCTACGTAAATTGGAAAACCAAATTTCATTGAGCTCTTGGCTTGCCCATCGACAAGATTATATATATATATATATATATATATATATATATATATATGTATGTATGAATATACACATATAGATATATACATATGCATATATACATACACACACACACACATATATATATATATATATATATATATATATATATATATATATATATATATATATATATATATATATATATATATATATATATATATACATCACATTGCAGCTACAGTATAATTTACAAAGGCATCAATGATTTTTAGTTTAGCAATATCGTTTGACTCGTATGTTTCCTCACTTTTCGTCACATCACATAATAAAAGATCTTTTCAAGGGCAATGCGTAATGGCTCCGCTACACTGAGAAATAAAGTTACGGCCTTTCTGCTTTGCTAGAAACGTAATATCTGATGGACTCTCTTCACAGGTCAACATGTAGCCGAGGCAACCCATTTTGGCATTCAAAGAGGTGATCTGTACATTGAGTTGCTCCATTATTTGTCACCCAGTGACTGAACTCTTTTTGTTGCCTGATATGGCTGGTGAATTTTTTTCCGAAGAACACTGCTATGATGCAGGAGCTGTCTGAAAGAACGTTAACTTGGAGATTTCTAGATCTTGCTGTTATGTATTTGCTTAGAAGAATTCTCTTTCCCGAAGCAAGGGATGGGCAGTGACAAGTGTACACATGAAAAATATGGACCAATATGATTATCCAACTTGTAGTTTACAATTCAGGATCATTTATCTGCTTTCTTAAACAATGTGGCTTTTGATAGGTTGACTGAATTAGATCTCATTTAAGTTGCCCTGATTGTGTTTGCAGCATTATCATAGGTTGCTGTCATTGACATTACTTTTGTTTCTGTCGTCTGGGAGGACTGTGCAGGGCCAGATACTGGTATGCACCGGAACAACTGACGCATGTATCTTCTGAAAGAACTACCGACTAAGCTGTAAAGAAAAAATTGATTGCGTTATTGCTAACGTAAAACAATTCAAATATTTCCAAAAAAAAAAAAAAAATAGCGAATACTGCGCTAAAACTACTTACATCACTCCCAAACATATGGTGCAGAACAAACCCTATGCTGTAAGGTAGCCGGAATATAACAAACACTATGGCCACAACAATAAGCATTTTGGTCAGTGCTTTTCTCTAGCATCCGTAAAAGTTTGATTGTTCTGCAATTGACCCCCAAGCTGGCGTTTCCGTTCTGTTTGCAAACGTTTCAGTTTGATAATAAGCAACCCAGTAAAGACTGACACTAATAAAGCCGGAATGAACAAACAACCGATCCGAAGAATCACCCAGTTCCAAAGTTAAAACTCTTCTTTACTCTTAAACCGGCATGTATTGACATTTGGTATTGTTTTAAGCGTCCAAAATGGAAATAATGTAACTGAAACACAGATTAGACCTGTTACCAAAATTATAATTTTTGTTTTAGATGGTGTTGCTATTCGGGCAATTTTCAAAGGGAATGTCGCGGTTAGGAAACGTTCCAATGTTACCCACACAGTAAGGTAACACGAGAACAGTTGTCCAAAGTATCTCACGCTAATTATATATCCATACGCTAAAGGTGAAACAAACATGTGTATATGTCTTCTCCAGTATGTCGTAACTAACCAGTTAGGGAACTCTGCCAACAAATATATGTTGTCGGCAATGGCCATGGCAATGAAGTAGTGACCCGGCGTTGTCTTACTCATAGGAGAGGACATTATGATCACAACAGTAAGGGTGTTGAACAGCAATCCAGGTAACATGATAAAAGGCTTAATAAACCAGTTTATGAGAGTAGAACTTTGGAACAGCCAAGCCCATTTGAACTCATGCGGTAGTAATCGGGGCACAGTAGTAACGTTTGGTGAAAATCCCTTGGTTGAGGCCACATTTAGGATTGTCCATGCGATTGAAGAATTCATTTTGCGAATCGTTCACCTGAAGAAAAAACCAAAACAAGAAATGACCATGAATGCAATAATAAACTCTTCATGTACTGTGGTGAATAATATTCTCCAGAGGAAAAAAAGAAGAAAATTCCAGCGTAAAGAATCTCATGAAAGACCATAGCTAACAAAAAATAGGCTTGCACTATACATCGAGAAACCTCGTACAATAATCTACCCAACCACCTTCTTAACGAAGTGGGTTTTGGTTTCAAAATTTTTGTCAAAATCTCGGTAATTTTCTTAGTGTATAGCTAATACATAATCTCAAGTACCAGTTATAAAAAGCAAGCCTACACGTATTAACAGTAAGTAAAAACGTAGACTCGTAGATGTTTAAACCTACACAAAGCATACACTTAACGCAAAAATATATCTGGCAGTGCTTTGAAAATGCTTCCGTTGCAAAATGGGAACCTAAATTAATTGGTCACTGTCGACAACAACGGGGCGGTAGCTGGCGGTACAAAGATTTAATGCCACGACAATTCTCCTGATATTTAGGCAGATATCAGGGCAGAGTACTCATCGCCGAAGGCATACCCATTCAGTGCTCTCCACAAGCCACTCTAGCTTTTTACTGGCAAACTCCGTCACACAACATGAAAAATATCTATCTATCTATCTATCTATCTATCTATCTATCTATCTATCTATCTATCTATCTATCTATCTGTCTGTCTGTCTGTCTGTCTGTCTGTCTGTCTGTCTGTCTGTCTGTCTGTCTGTCTGTCTGTCTGTCTGTCTGTCTGCCTGTCTGTCTGTCTGTCGATTTATTTATATATCTATCTGCCTGTCTGTCTGTCTATCTATCTATCTATCTATCTAACTATCTATAACATATATATATATATATATATATATATATATATATATATATATATATATATATATATATACATACATATGTATGTGTGTGTGTGTGTGTGTGTGTGTGTGTGTGTGTGTGTGTGTGTGTGTGTGTAAAGCTTACTACCTGGCATAAATGTGGAAAACTAACACACAAACTGCATGTGGTACAGGAATTGTGTGAACAGCCCGTAGTCAGCTAACCTTAGCGCATTCGAAGTAAGTGTCAACCTAAAATAAGGCGTGTAAAGCTTCAGTTGCCTGCACGGAGCTAAGATAACCACAGGTAAGCCTATAATATCTTTGAATTGGTGATATATGAATGTGTGTTATGCATATTCTATGCATAGTAATCTCGTTTTGCCAATATATATATATATATATATATATATATATATATATATATATATATATATATATAGGCAAAGGATGATCAGTAGGCAAGTGGAATTTGGCACACTCAATATTCTCAAGGTTATTGTAGACAAAGACAATTCCATACCAACATGTACACTTTTTTACTCTTTGGGCAAATACTCTGATGGGTCGCTAGGCAATTATTCTTCACTAGTTATCCAGATCCTGCTCTGCAATTTTCCACCTGAGGTCATCAAAAATGAAAGTTTTTTGACAGCCTCAACAATACTAAATTGCCAATATGAGCATCACTTCTAGTTTTAACATCTAACTGAAACTGTAAACTTGCTTGGACTGAATCTACGAAGATTCACATCCAAGATAAGCGAGACTTACATGCTGCAATAAAGCTGAAGAGAATAGTTTTTTTAAAACCATGTATATCTGCCTTGAGTGGCATGGTATAATATGAATGTAGCAAAAATGTGTTTATGATAACTTCGCGTGGTATGCATTTTTTTTCCATGTGTCAAATTTTGGACTGTTCGCTGCAAGCTTGGTTAAATTTGGTTATATTTTGCGATAAAATAAGCAAAATTCACTCTAAGCAGGAACTTGAAAACAACGGCATAATAGTCAATGCTACATGTTTCTATGGTAACTGATGAACATAATGTGAGTGTAATATTTGCTCCTCTTCTATGCAAGTTATATTGTTTAATGAACTTCTGCGGATGTATGAATGCGCAATTTATGTAAGATAGGCAATGCTTCCATAATTTTATGCAGAACGCAGTGCCGCATACTTACTGCTTCAATGTGATACCTACCGTAATACCACCAGAAAAGTACATCATTTGCTTGAATTCTATCATAACGTATACCTGATTTATAAAATTGTGCTTGAGATAGCGTGATGGGTGATGAAAGCTACAGATGCATCCAAATTGGCCCACATATTTATTTGCTGTAATTTTGTGGATTTGCTGCATAACACTCCATTATGACTGGCAATTGCCACCAACATTATCGGAGTAATTTATTGTGCAGTAACTACACTCTTGGGAAAGATGGTTTACTCCTCCAATAATATCATAAATACTTCAAGGTTAACTAGTCGCACAAGAAGCTTCACATTATACTTACCTTCAACAACTGGACAAGAAACACTAAGGTAAAGACAACTGTAACACCTTTAGCAAGGGATTCGTTGTTTTTCACCGGGTGACACTGGCAGATTTCACTGTAACACAGTACAAAGATCTTATAACAATTGAACTGTTTTTAACAGACCTGTAGCAGCCAAGACGTTCCCCCTTAATTTAAGGTGCCAACTACTTTATTCTCAACTCGTTGCTATTATTTTGCGCTTCATATGCAACAATACTATTGTGCAAACATTGGAAAGCCAAAGAGCTGCATTCTTATATTTAGCAACCAGGCTATTAACCAAAACTAACGTTATACACACACTTACAGCTATTATTCTGATAAAAACGCACCTGTATGTTTAGATTTGCAAAATATATTGTACACAAAAACTGCATTGTTAAACAGACATTAAAAATGGTAACTGAATAAAAAAAAAAGAAGTCAATATCTGATATTTTGTACAATATTTAATGGATTTAATAGGATGTTTGGCATTACGTGCATTTGTTTAACATAGCAAGCCCGGAGAATTATTTATAAAAAAAAACATGACATTTTATCCGATGATTTGTCATTCTACGTTGACTTTAGTTTTTAATCTTTACTATGGAGCTCTTACAAGGAAACGTTGATTATGATGTCAAAGTGACCATATCTGTCTTCCTATAAGCTGATGCATACGCCTCTTGAAAGTGCTTCATTAGAATATGTACATATTTATGTGTTGATGAGTGTGAGCGTGAGTGTGCACGGTGTGTGATAAATGTTAGCTCAACATACAAGTGTCTTGTAAGGAAACAATGTAACGTTAATTTGCCTTGACAAAAACCTCGTGCTACCTCAGTTGAATCTGAAGCTGAACTTTACCTCAGCTGGGCTCAGCTCAGTCTGGTATCAATTTTGACGTGAGTATATCTAAGTACAATGCGCATGCGGTGTACGCACGACCCGTTTGTTTTGCTTTGGTTTTGGGGCTATTGTAAGACAATATTACCTATGGACTTAGAGATTGCAAGTTTGGTATGATCGTTTTATTATTTACATAATTCTAGCAAAATGGGCACCGCCATTTCTTTTTTCTTAAAAGATTATTATTACTATGATCAATGTTGTTTAAACACCGTGCACATGACCATTTAATATGACCTTATGAAACTTGTTCGTTATGTTTAAATGTGAAATGTACAGTATGGCTTGGGTATACCTTTTGTTGCTTTGACCCATGCATTGAATGTCACATGCTCACATTTTTATTCTAATTATGAGTGGCCCATTGGAATTGTTGTGATGACCAGCCCACTGTAAAATTGCACCAGTTAATATGCCATAACAAAAAGAGTTTGCTGCTATTCTTCAAGCGACTGGTGATCGACTTGGATTTGTTATATAGTACCACAATAATCCAAATATGGAGCATGCAACCATAAAAACTACTTTATCATGTAATCTGCATATAACCTAGTTGTGCATTTTATGTAATTGTAGGGTCATGGAGGCACAAATGAAAAAAATTAAGATATCTGCAGTGTGAAAAGCTCGTCCAACGTACACCACAGAGACCGTGGACTTACCATATAGCTTGATCTTTATGACCAATCCATCAGAAATTGTTGCAGATTCATGGACCAAGACCTAATCAGTAGGCCTGTTCTAGTAAAGCTGAGTCATCATGTGCATGTAAACATCAGAACAACGGTAAAAGAGTGTTCAAATGTGCCGATTCAAATCGACTGAAATGTTGGGGACTCTCATGAACTGGTATATGCGTGGTGTGAATTTGCCTTCTGTTGTGCCGTCTTAAATTTTCATACCAAAAATGTAGTTTCTGAAATTGTATTCATTATCAGGTACGCTTCATGCCACAGTCGAAATATATATATATTTACTACTTTGTTGGAGTCCACCAGGGTCAAACAGGATGAGGGTGTAGTCATGAGACCTTATCTTTTGCAGGACCCGGGGGAGGATACGTGGGGGAAAGAAAAGCACAAGCCCTTTTGTTGCTCCAGTCCATTACCAGAGCATCCACAGATAGGGCCTGAGAACGCCCCCCACTAGCTGACCTTTTCAAAAGGGTTGATTGGCTAGGACATTTGGTTGCCTGAGATATGTCAGGCATGTGTGTGGATGCCATTTACACAGCACTGTAATAGTAGCCAGCCCACTAATAGGGCAGTCACACTCTTGGACTCTGTGACACTCGGCTTGTTGAGGTATGCAATCACAGTCTTCCTGTCAGACATGACGAGCATGTTTTTGTGCTCCACTAGAGGGCATAAGTAGAGGAGGTATATTGCCTCCAATTCCAATCAGTTTATGTGGAGAGCCTTGTCCTATGTCAACCAAGTGAGAGTTCATGGAGTAGAGGAAACCCATTAAGGACTGCCATTGTCTGGCCAATAGAAACTTGTGAGTCATGAATAGAGTTATGATCATCTGAAGACGGTTCCAGCTGTTTTTTTGAGTGGGGACCCATGAAGAAGATCAGGCGAAACTGAATCCCCGGGAAGACAAAGATCTGCTCTGATTCTAGACTTCATGAAGGTAAGTTCAAAATCAGGCCTAAATGGGGGCATAAATCCAGTGTGGACAAAGTATGGTGAATGAGGTCCAAATGCTGCAGCACCCAGGTCAGCTGGGTACACATGAATGTGGATGGCTTAGTTGTGGCAATAGGCCACCACAACCTGTGCTATCCTACTGAAGACATGGTAAGGTACCACTTGCCTGAATGGAAGGGCCCTGACCTGGTAAGAATGGCCTTTGAAGGCAAATTGCAGAAAGTTGCAAGAACTCTCTGCGATTGGCACATGGAAAAATGCTTCCTCGAAATCAAGGAATATTGTCAAATCCCACAGATGGAGTGTCCAGAACAACGATACCGGTGTCTCCATGTAGACAGAAGGGACCTCTGTGTAATGGTATGGGTTTTCATGTCTATGCCCAGGCACCATCATCTCCTGCTTGGGAACAAGAACAAGAAGATTGCAGTAACTGGAAGATCCTGGTCATGATCTGCAACTGACTGTATGGCATTTTTGGCCAATAGCATTCACACTGCCTCTAAGAATGTAGAATGTTTGGATTTGCTCGTGGGAGGTGTGAACCTCTGTGTGCTCTGGAGCAAGGTAGGCGTGTAGTGCCCTAAAAAATGAGGTACCTGTGTCTTAGATTACTTATGATGAATATATCTGTGATATAATCCTACCAAGAGAGATAAGTGGTATCTGCTGACTGTGTGCTTAGAGATGGGAGAGTCTGTGGATCAAGGTAACTCTGAGAGAAGTTCTGTGGTAGGCACGGTAGATTCAGGACCCCTGGGAGAGTTCTTGCAAACTTGATTGGCCTTCTAAGAGGCAAGTGAGGCCTTGGAAGGCTGGCCCTTCCAACTAGAGGGCTTCAAATATCAATTTTTTTGAGCCTTTGGAGTCACTGCAACCAGAGACTGAAGTGACTTGGTCAAGTCACCTAGTGCTTTATCTGAGCACAGAGACTCTAAATGGGCTCAATGCTGCTGCAGAAAATTGACCATTTTACCAATCTCGCCACCTTACAGAGTTGGCGAGAAGAGAGAGCCAGTGTGGGCAAGCAGGAAGATGAAGGTTGGGAGCTTCTGTTCTGCTAAGAAAGCATCCCTGCACATCAAGCTTCTAGGGTACAGGCAAGGCAAAGTCAGTGATCGTTTTGCTCACCAGTAATCACAGACATGTGCTATTTTCTAGGAAAGCAGCATGCACATTGTGTAGTTATACAGGAGACATGTTTGACGATGCCAGCATTGAATATTTAAAGACTACTTTATAATGTAGAACCCAACAGAGGGGAACAGTCGGTCGGCTATGAACAATGGATTAAACTGGCTACCTTTAAATACCCCAGAATCATCTTTAGAACTGAATGAAATGTCTGTGGTGTACAGTTGTCACCAGCCTTAAAGTTCATTTCCAGCTAAAATTGAATTGGTACCTTTCTGGTAGTTTATATGACATCTGGATTTTTTTTTTTTTAATAAGAACCAAATTATAATTAAGGTATGTTCCTTCTACAATTTCTGACAGATATTGTGCATATTTTTAACTAATAGCCTGTGCATTTTATCATGATATTGAATCCACTTTGTACTTGTTTAGCCCAGCTGATACATGTGATGACCAACCTTAAACTACAACAGCAATGTTTTGTTTATTTTTTGTTTAACATGACCACCTGTAGGTTATATGAAAAGGCTAGAAAAATCAATGAGTGCAAAGGTTATATTTTGCAAAAATTAAAAAAGGGTTTTCATGAGAAGCTGCACCCGTATGTACAACATTTAGTTGGTGTGTTGTTTTTTTTTTTTTGCACACTGTAGCCTTATTTTCGTTCCAAGTTTCAGGACAATATTGAGTTAATTGTATAAAAAACAAATTCTTCACTGGTGACCTAAAATCTCATGTTAACATAATTTGTGGTCAGAAACTAATGCATCTTTACAGTGCAAATCCGTACTACACCTGTGGAGGCTTAGATAAATATAGTTTAAACATGCCCAATTTTTTTAAAGAACCTCGCGTTTCGACTCCTTTTTCTAATTTCTTCCTACAGAAGACTTTTTTGAACAGATGCAAAGGCAAATTTCGATGCATCCAGGCATTATTCACACAAGTCAAACACAGTTAACTGTTTTGAATCTGATGAGAAAGACTTTGTAGTAAACCCTGGCCTGAAAGAAATGTCAATACAGCTAACTGATTAGATTCATAACAGTTTGGACATGTGACCTTCCTTGACATGACTCATCACTTCGCTTTTAAAAAAGCACAAGGTCATGCAACCATACAACAAAGCTAAAGATAATCAAAACTATACTCATCCCTGGGATACTTGTAACAATGTACAGAATCCTTATCAGGAAGAACCATGATTGTTCGACAAGCGATGCAATGACGAGTCGAGCACGTCTGCTAAATACACGATCTAGAAATAAAGCATGGCGGACACGTTAAACATTTTATAAGCTGTAATTATTCTTCTAATATCGCCCACATTCCGTGAAAACCACTGTGTGCATGCCCCAGGCAAGCTGCCAAAGCTTAATTGCTTAATTCTTCTTTTTAGGGTCGAGTAATTGTGACACATCAAATGGTCCTGCACGTCAGAACATGACAAACCAAGCTGCTAAAATGCTTTGAAATATTCCTACTACTGAAGATGAATTTTTAGACGGGTTGAGAAGTTTTGATACTTGAAAGACAGTCGGGGGGGGGGGGGGATATGTGTGCTAGAAAAGTGTTAATTTTGTAAATACACATGAAGCCTTAGTTCATACATGTATGGTTCCATTCTTCATTTGTTATTTGCTACTTGTCAGCAGTTATGGCAATGTGCCTGCATGCTTTTAATGTGTCACATTTAATGAAATGATATTCTGAAATTCATATGCTGTCTATTGTCTGTACAGATTTCTAGGAAGTCATCGTGTGTGTGTAGGTGATAACCGACATTGGCACTGCTTGATTGTATTTGAAGCACTCATGAAGCCCCCCCCCCCCCCAAGTCTCTTGGATACGTACAAAGAGGACAAAAAACTCTGTTCGTCTAGATCATAATAGCAGGTTTCAGTGCATCCCCTCCCCCGACAGGGTATCAAAAAGTTCATCCAGTAAAGACCCGTACGGTCTTGTTATATGTGAGAGCACGCCCACTGAGGTTTTTATTTTGCTTTGGCTGCATTGACCCTACCTGTGTGGACCTGGCTGTAGTTGATGAATAATTACTTACAGAAAAATGCTACCATTAGTATCCATCATATTGATAATTTATTGATAAATAAATGAGGGTAAGTAAACCACGGATTTAAGATTGCCATGTACGTCTATGGCAGGCCAACAGGGCCATAACGCATAGTTCTTACGCATAGCCGAGTCTCCACTACAAGTTGTCGAGGCTCGGCAAGGCGTAGTCGAGTAAACCAATCAGATTGCAGTCTTTACTACGCGTAGTAGAGGCTCGGCAACACGAGCGACTAAGTAATATCGCAAAAACGGTACAAATTAAATTTCATATTTTAATCGTTGAACCCTGTACATTTCATCTTTTATGATTGGATTCACAATGGGAATAATTGGAAATATCAATCCATGCTCAAGTAATCGCTGCCCTGTCATATGCCCTTAGCCCGATTTGACAAGCATGCTCATGAACAAAGTGAATTTGATGACGTCATTGCGATGTTTTATTGTTGCCACTTTCCTAGGGCAGGGAGTCTTTTTTGTTCGTTTGTTCCGCCGTATTAAATGAAAAAAAAAAAAACGTTTTGAACACGAGGAAATGTTCTGTGTTTCAAATTCAAAACTAAGGGACTTCTACGTTTTTTTCACAAAAATCAAATGCAGAAAGACACAGTTACAGTGTCTGAAAATTCCGTCTAGTAGGAACTTTATTAATTTTGTGATGTTTCATTATTGTAATATAAACGTGATTTGAAGGATGACATTGAAGTTGAAAAGCGGAAATGTTCCCCACGGTTCACCTTCAGCAACAGATTACAAAATTTCAAACCTCACATGGTCCCAATTGCTACATATTCTACCATGAGCAGCGGGCATAAGCCAATCAAACGGCTGAATTTTAAAATTTGACCAGTGTTGGTATCAGCACTAACCACTGTTCCGAAAAGTAATTTATACAGATTTTTTGTTTTGTTTTGTGTGAGTGAATAAAATTTATCTGTCAAACAAAAGCTATAATTTTGTGTTTCCATGCTTTAAATGTAAAACAACCTGTATGAGGTGGTAAAATCGACCTACCTTTTCAACTATTTGACATATCTAAATTGATTCCAAATGTGATGTTTATTTCAGTTGAATACAATGTTTACTTACAGTCCAATAGTTTTCGTGCGTATGTGCGTCTCTAAGGTTGGTAGAATCCATGAAACTCTTTGCTTCTATTAATTTAGAAGCACTTAAATTCAGAGCGTAATTCGGCACTATGCGTAATAATTGCGATAATGTGCCCTTTTATTCGGAGGTCAGAAAGACGACTGGTAGACCTGTGCAGGCATACTATGCGAAAAGTGCTGCGTAGGGGGTAAATATTACAGTAAAATCAAGTTTAGCCATTATATTATATACTCCAATCCTCCCCACAAGTGATCGTGTGGACTTATGACCTCTGTCAGATATGATGACCTCAGCCCTATGCACTTCGGTGATGTTATCCGACGTTAGTCATAGAATCGACACAGTCACGGAATGGAGAGTGTTAAAGTGTATATCCTTCACTGATATATATATATATATATATATATATATATATATATATATATATATATATATATATATATATATATATATATATATGGTTTCTTGGATGTATGATTTTTCGTTCCTTTTAGGCAAACAAAAAACAATTTTTGTGTTGCAATTTTCTGTTTTAGCCGCCTTATTGACTCCTCATACGTAATTTGCAACATTTCCCTGAGTTACATCACTGCTGAGTAAATTTGATTTTCAAATTGGTACGCGTTTTTTTCGCGCAATTGCTTGTGCTCTTTGTAAAATGTCAAACGTTGTACTGCAAAATGCAGGAGATATTGACCACATCCACAAATTACTTGGTCATAGGCCTATTCGCGACAAAAGTTGTAGACAACAAAGTCAAATCTTGTATTGATCTGCCGTCATCTCAAAATTTGAGTTTCCACTGACTTAATACACAGTTTGCAAATACAAAATGCATCGATGAAAAGAAAATGTCGAATAATTATCTCTACAAGCACAAATCGTCACCTGAAAGCTGGGAACTAGAATTGCGGTCAACCTCCCAAAGCGAATGAACGCGACAGGGATGGGGCGGTGCATCGTCTTATGGTCCATAGAAAAGAGAGAGTGCTTTTTGTGACACTCACTCTCTCCCACTTACTTGGAAATTAGCAAGGCTGGCTCAGTGGTTGATGATGTAGAGTTTTGACTTTCTCCAAGTAATTGTTTTTTCAGACCAGGAGACACTGCAAACAGGATGGTCGTCGTACCAGAGGCTATGAAACCACCACCGGCGAGACTCAGAATGGTTTGTTTTGTCCGACACAAGAACAAACTACTAAAAATGATGTCTTCTATCAAAATCGTGTAGTTTGTGCCTGATTTTAGGAGGGTTAAATTCGTTTGTAGTTTTGGCTTCATGCTGTCCAGCACTTCAAAGGCCGCATTTACCTATAATTTCTAAGCCAGGATGTACTCTTTGCGTGATGACTCCCCCATGCATGCACCAGTAGGTCCTTCATCATAATATACAAAATAATGAAACAGGCGCCCATAGCCGTCTATTCAAATTCTTGTTGGCTCATTTGATCTTAGTTTCGTAAAAAGTGAAACCCCTCAAATATCTTAGTCTAGTTGATGCAAATGTAATCGATAAAATTGTGGTTTAACTGAATACACAGAAAAATAAACTAGCATACTACCGGTAGGATCGACAATAGGAACACGGTAGTTGCAGTAATGCTGTGCTCTAATGTTCAGGAGGCATGGGTAATCTAAAAGCATGTGACCCTGGTTATTTTAATCTCCGAAAGGGTTTATGCACACAACAGTAGCACACCGGATCAGAAAAATGTATGTATTTTTCATTTTTAGGCACCTGGCAGTTGTTTCACAAGAATCACAAGCACCCACACAACAGTATGAAAACTATATGACGGATAATGTGTCAGGATTTCCCTGGGCTGCCAGTCTGCAACTGCTGTTGGCAATGCACTTTAAAACTTGAATGGTTGGTCCTACGGCATGCCTTACACTAAATTTTGAACAATACATTACACACAGTACAAGTGCAGTAAATAATAACTTTTGGTGGCAATAACGGGATTTTCATGGCAAGGGCAAATAGTAAGACGAATGTCTATATGAAGTAAACTATTGCATCGATAATTCACAATATTATTTATGGCGCAATGAAATGGAGCTGTTACGAAGCGGCAACTCGGGTACCTTTCTGGCCATGAATATCCGTGCTCTGGATTCATATAACATACACGCATGATTATGTACAATACCTCACAGCGATTTCACCACAGCTATACTTTCATTTGAAAAAAAAATGTAATGACAAGAAGCTGTTATAATGGTTTTTTTATTATTTTTTCAATGTTGTAATATGTAAATGCAAATCACGCCTAACTACATAAACAAAAATACACTCTAGTCTATAAATGGTAATGAAGTGTATAGAATGGCGAGTACAGCATTTCGCACATGGTAATATTCTTCGACCCCCAGATAGGATTAAATAAATCATATTTGCGGGGTCGCCGTTTCTCATTATCCTCATAACTTGCCCATTGCTATACTCAGACTACAAATTTTCAGTGCCCATTTCTGCAGTTTACCTTTAATTGCAATATATATCCCTATCAAGACTAATTACACTGTACTTTTTCAATCCCGTACGTGGTCTTAGTACGAAAAATCCACTTCAATTACTAAAATGTAATATCGTTTAATCGTAAGTTCTGTATACACTTGTTTCATCTAATTAAAAAAACATTCAGGACAATAAAACAAACAATCTATATTGGTCACACAACAAATATTCAAAATGTAACGTTAAATATTACACTGTTGAATCTTCTGATAGATCCCATAAAATTTCTTTTGAATAATACTTTTGTTTAATGCGGACCATTGGTTTTTCAACCAATAGAAAACATTCCAATGGGTAGCAACTGCTCAGCGTCACAGGAAGAGTTATATTTAACCTGGCATGAATTTATGTATGTGGATAAATTGATAAAAAACAACTTTGAAATATAAAAAAAAAATAATAAGTGAAACTGCTTACGACATTTACGCAAAAGATATTCCATTGGACGGAGACAATTAAGATGCTTTCAGAGATGTGTTTCTGGACTTGGATATTCTGGTCACTGATGACAGGTTTTGTATAGAAATTGATCACAAAATAGATGAGTTTAACTTTGAAGTGGTTATTACTATTCTTTCCCGGACAGTAATATTTCGGAAACCTTTGGATATTATACGCTTTTGTGACAGATGTGGATGTCATGATCAACTAGAATCATGCCCAAAATCAATGTGCCTAAATCGAGGCTTTGGGCTTTTGTACAGATAGTAGTGTTGATCTACCATTCAGTTACAAAATATTTGATTGGATATTCCCGTCAACGAAAATTATTGGGAGCTGTAGTGAACCCGGAGATCTATATTCAAGATTTCTGTTTTGGTATTTGCAGGCAAAATATACATAAAATATTCAAATACTAAAACTGAATGTTAAATATTGTAATTGTTAATCGTATAAAAAATCACATTCACTCATGCTGCGTGAAAACCACCGTCATTGTTCAAACTCCGGTTATGGCATGAGTATTTTGATATAGTCATAGTGAAATGCCTTTGCCATATATCATAAATGTAATAAAGTAAGAACGTATGATCAGATGTTAATTTTTGTGATAGCTATCTTGCATAAACAAATCAACATGTCTGAGATTTTGGTAAATGATTATTGTCTAACAACTCAAGTTATTGACCAACACCAGTTAAAACTTTCTGTGGAACGTCATGCAAAATTTTAATTGATAACAGTAAAGTGAGCCTTAAAGAGCGTTCAAGATAATCGAGCCAGTTCAGAGTCGTGCACGGGAATTATTGATCTATACTTGTTTAATGAACAATAAATTGCAGACGAAACCTGACTGTAAAGGGAAACTTACTTGTATAATGAAGAGGTCCAATCACACATTTTATTTAGTAAAAATTGTTGAGTGTGTTAAGAAGAGTTCCCCATGTATTGTAGCTCAGCCTACACGTCCAGGTCTGTCAGAGCGTCTATTCATCCGTTCAATGTACCTGTTAGTCTATATGTATTTTGCCATCCATTGAATAGTTCCTTACCAGATAGCCTAACATTTGGAGCAGTCCTGTCCTTAGCTTCAAATGATTGGTTGCTGAGACAACATTAATACTCAAATAAAAATCCAGTGTTGATGGCAATTAAAAGTCACCAAGATACTTTTAAAATGCAAGCTACCTTCGCACCAATTACATAACAAACAACGGGTATGTGTGTGTTGTAACTAAAAAATGCGTGTTCAATCTCTGAAATCTGCAGTAGTGCAAAATCGTTGGGGTCTCAACCGCAAAGCAGAAGACCGACGGTATATTCCTTTCCTGAAAAGCAAACATCATCTGGTTCCTGACGATTGCTTATTAATTTTACGGGAAACAAACTGCGCACTGATACGCCACCTGTATAGCTCATAATTAAATTCATGAAAAAAGAAATAATAATTATTATAGTAATGATAAAGAGCGGATTAGTTGTTCCATATGTACTTGCGTCATTGCCATTAAATGTACTGAATCTTATACAATAACATATATTGAACGTTTCATTATGTCCTACAAGATCCAACTAGAATAAAAAGCTGATTGCGATGATTCGATTTTATCTATATCAAGCACAAAAAGTGTACAGGAACCATTATTTTCCATATCCATATAGCCATAAAGTTGACCATAAGGAGTAGCAAAAATTTTGCCATCTGTTCATACTATGTCGGCATATAATTAAATATGAATATATCAGCTCATATATATTAAAACATAGTGCATAACAGAATTACAGACAATTTAATAAACCTGGTGGCATCTATGTAAGTCGGCATACGTGTTGCATGCAAACCAGAGACTTATTATGGACATGTTTTGCATGTATCTACCAGGAGTGCCAACTGGGGGAGTTTTAATGTCATCTTAATGCCACGTGCATATAATGTTTTATAGATAGTTATGTTTGGTAAAGCATCACCAATGCAGATTAGAAGTATCTTTTAATTTAGTACCAATTTCTAGCCTGAAATACAACAGAGATGAAGTGTAGAACCGCTTCAAATACCTATCTCAAACGGGTCACTATATGTTTGCCCGGATAATTAATTATTGGAAACCAATGCAGACTACACAAAACTCACATTAGATATAACATACAAAAATCATCCTCCTTCTGAAATAATCATTAATATTTCAATCCACAATTTTAGTTTCAGTTAAGTTCAAATTATGTTTCACCGAACAGACATATGAAAGCATGATGTGTCTCTATCGAAGTTTCAAAGTCAGTCCAATGGGAACAAATAAGTCGATAAGATTATCAACATGAACATCACCGAATAAAACAGCAAGATTTGAATATTCACCAAGCAACAGATACTTTGTGCATACCTTGAAACGACAATATGCCATGTTGACAATAAAGGTGATGAGGGCCATGAATAATAGAAGCAGACATCTGTTTCAACAATGGCAGAGACATTGCACTTAAAATTCAAGAAAACAAGGAATAATTCATGATATGAAACCTCAGCAATCAAGAAAACAAAGTTGATATCTAGAAGTCCAAGGCAGACCGACAACCAAATTGATTATCAATTTGTTTATATCAGCCTATGAATATGGCACGCAATATCAACATGCACAACATATCCCATGACTTGTCACAGGTGCCACCAAATGTTAGGAGCAGTTTAAATCGATTTTAGGCCACCGAATCTCAACACAAACAAATACCTCGCCTCATGCATGTATTGTGTAAAATGCCAGCTACAAGTATAAATTTTATATAAAAAAAATCACTACATCACGTATATAACACTTCAAATGAACCTGCTTTCTTGTACGATAAAGGGTCCATTTCTATCCAGAAACGTCGAAATACCCCAGTTTTTTTTTGAGAATATTTCCATGAACCAAAGACATATTTCCAATTTTCAAAGACCTAGACAAGCCATCTAGTGTATGTAGTCATCTTAACTGCCATGCCCATCTATCACAATAGAACAAAAATTAAAGAGGCATGGTTTACAGTTGTCTAAATGCCTCAAAAAGTGTATCAGAAATGAATTTGATTTAACATTCATGATATAAAGTCAAATGGCGACAGGCATCGGCAGAGGGCGACATCCAGCAGCATACAGCAGCGTTCGGCGGAACTGCCGCCGATCGCCCCTAGAGACATCTGTAGCTCATGGGGACGAAGCGGATGATAGTGGCAGCCAGCGGCAGAGAGCCTTTCAACTCTGTATGTCGCTGGGTGCCACTCTGTACTAAAAACTGCATTATATAAATTGTACAATATGAATCCAAATGGACAGAAAGGAATGGAAACTGCGCATGTGTGGTACATTACACTTCATCTTAGCTCCATTCTGTGATATTGATCAGTCATTTACGTATGTACATGTACACATCAGTAAGCTCCTTATTCATCACCCATGCCTGTAAGATAAATTGCATTTAAATAAGTTCTGCATTTAAACAGAATTTACTGGCAAACAATTCTGTTTTCGCATATCTATTTATTGTGTTGAAGCTGTATAGATTTATCATTTATATCACATCATACCAAAGCTCAGTGCACATACATTCACTGAATTAAAGTAAAGTTTACATAATGTGTCATCATTATCAAAGCCAAAGAAAAAATATATTGGCTAAATCAAGCACATGGAAAGACACACACACACATATATATTATATTTGTGCCTTTTTGCCCAGAACCACTTCCTAGTAGTCATTACAAAATTCGTAGTCAGAACTCTCCATAAGCTAGCCTGTCCCTGTCTAACCTATATACATATGGAATTGCTATTGTGCATATCGTGCACATCCGTTTATAAAATTTTTACATAGGCTGTATTAGCCCAAATAAAGTTAAGGGTCTTCTGCGGGTAACTACTAAACATGTTTCGGAGCCTATTACCCGTACATGTCTCTCTGAGTACGGACTCCAAGTCCAAGCTAAATATTCAGCAAAGACAACCCACATGATAATGAATAAATACGAATGTATCAAATGATGGATTAGGTAAATACCTGAAGTTTCGCTTATTAATGCAGGGATTCATTACGAAAGAAGAATACCTGTCAAACAAACCATGATTATTAAAATTTGTATAGTACAGGTTCAGATAAGAACAATTTGACTTACTCCTGAACCAATATGTACCCTTTTCAGCTGGACAGCTTATTCTAGTTAGACCACACCCCAGCGTATAACTGAAATGGAAACAAGCTTGGGCATTATATTCAGTCCCAGTGATAGTAAAATAAACAGTTGCAGCTAGACCACCTGTACAGACCAAGGGAAACCCTAACAACGACTGCAACAATGGATGTCCTGCACCAGTAATGTAAAATAAACTCCTTGATGACAGCTACCCCTCAAACAATTCAGCTCTATTTCACTGCCAACCCTGGATTAAAGTCATTTGTATTTAAGTTAAGAGAATGCAATGAAAATATAATATTTCTTAAACAGATGTCAAGTACAATTAGGCAAGCCTAATTATATATATATATATAATTAAGGTGTTCAGTCACGTGACTAAATCTGTTGACATTCGCGTGTTCCCTCTTTTGAACAGCCTCTTACCTACTTTCGTCGCTTGGTTTGTAAAAAATATCCATCCAATTCACCGTAAAATCGGCACAGGAATAAAAAATCATGTTATAATTAATGTGTAAACGTTTGAATGCAATGCGTGCGGAATTTTTGACAAAAGAAGCTCTAGCACGGCACGGTGTCGATGCGATCAGCGAGTGCTGCCATTTGGACCGGGTTTTGTGACAACCGGAAGTGGTGCCATATCATTTTAATTGCCTTTTATGGAAGCTGTGACGTCAGGTAAGTTTTCCACTGTTACGTATTCGTTCTCTGGGGCCTGCCTGGAACTTTTTGGTGAGTGATACAAATCGGTCCGGCCAAAATAACGCATTTTGTGAATTAATTGAAAACTTCAGAATATCGGCATTTGTATAGAATTGTAATATATCAATTTGTATCACTTGGCAAAACAAAATTTGGCCCTTTATTTATTATATTCAAGTGTTTTTCTGGCAATTAAGTCTGACACAACCCCCAGATTTGAGATCAAAAATCACTTGTTTGCCGCGAATATCCAACGGCTATTAACATCCGGGTACTTTTTGCTGTTGACAAGCAAGAGTTGCAGAGGCGAGCGTGTTGCGTTGTCACGGGTAACATTATATAAACACAATTGTAGGCCTACTCTGCACTGCACAAGTGTTAAGTCCCCAAAACATCACAGAATAAATAAATTATTGCATTTTGTATAGCTGAATTTCATGCAAGTAGTCCAAATAAACTGAAATAATGGCCACAAATAGTGAAGTTTTTGAACATATGCAAAGCTTGCAGGATGAATCATCCGAAGAAGCAGTGCTCAAGTTTGTGGCAAAGCACCAGGCATATCAGAGGATAATTCCCAGCGAAGATGCCCCGAATTACAGACAGAGGTACTTGGTGCTGTACAATAAAATGAAAAGAGTACAGAAAAAAGTGAAAGAACTAATTCGAAAAGGGAACCGAGAAGCAAAGAATCAATTCTGTGATGACCTGTTTGAGGTACCACAACCAGGATCAGGAAGCCAGTGGCATCCCAGGCCTTGTACTAGCACCAGCAGTACTTTTGTCGGAAGTGCTGATGGGACAAGTATCACAGAACCACAGGGAAACATAGGCCTAAGTACACACACAGAATCTAGTAGGCCTAATTCAAGTGATAGTGAAGCTAGCATCAGTGGTTCCAGTACTGAAAGTAGGCCTAAGAGAGAAAGGTACCTGCAGTTTACATTAGAACAAACAAAACAAACAAACATAAATCTGAAAAGAAAAATTCAAAATCTCTCAGAAGAAAATAAATCATATAAGATCAAAATACAAAAATTGGGTGCAGAAAAGAACACAGCACTTGCACAAGTTGAGTCTGTGAGTGCGAGGTTACAAAATCTAAAATTTGACACCAAAAAAATGTCAGATTTTGAAAGTCTACAAGCAGAGCTTAAAAAGAAACAGGAACTGGTTGAACAACTGCAAAACCAAATAGCTAAACTCCAGATCAACATGAAAAACACAAAAAACAAAGAAAAGAGGTTAAGGAGAAAAGAGAAACGTTTAGGCCTATATGTACAGCAGGTTTGTGCAGCAGCAACTGTAGGGGAAAACGAAGAAAATGCAAGTGCACCAAAACCAACACTGGAAATGTTACAACAGGAAAAACGGAAATTTCAGAAAAAGGTTTGGTACCAAAAAACAAGACGCCGCCAATTTCAGGATTCAGTTGACACTGTTTTCAATAGTGAGGAAGTAAAAGGCCTGAAAATGCGCATCACTGAATTGGAAAAAGAAATAGCAAGGTTACAGGAAGTCAACTCATTGCTTAAAAAACATGAAGTAGAGACATTTGTAGATGGAAAGTACACAGATGAAATTAGAGAAGTTTGTATGCAACTTTTGGCAAAGCAAGTGAGCATGAACTCAATAAGTGAGGTGATCAGAATTGTTCTAGAAAAGCTAGCGCACATGAAAGTTAGCCAGTTACCATCAAAAAGCTCAATACATGATTTTATGCTCCAGGCCCATCATGTAGCAAAGGGTCAGGTGTCAGAGGAATTATTGAAAAATTTTGATCCTCTATCAGAAAAGGGTGCCACAATGCATGGGGATGGCACCTCAAAATTTCACAGACATTTTCAAAATTTCCAGTTCACGACGAAAGAAGGCAACACATTATCTGCAGGGTTAACTGAAATGGCAGGTGGTGATGCTTCAAAAATTATGGAGGCTTTTAATGACTGCATAGATAGCTTAGCCGACACAATGGAAAACAACTCTGAAGAATCTGACATAAAGGTAGCAAGATTGGTAGCTTCTATCAAAAACACCATGTCAGATCAGGGTTCTGTAAACCCATGCTTTAACAAACAATTGGAGAAACTAAGATCTGATATGCTCCCTAAACTGATTAGTGGCTGGGAAAATCTGTCAGGCCAGAAAAAAGAAAGTTTGTCATCGATGGGCAACTTTTATTGTAAAATGCACATTTTGGTCAACTTTGCAACAGAATGTGACAAAACATTGTGCGCTTTTGAAAGCATTGCTGATATGCATCAAGATTCAAAAATAATTTTGTCACAAGCGAGTGAGTCCGGACCATCACGTTTAGTTCGCACAGCATGCAAAGCTTTCCATTCCCATGGAAGTGAGGAATCTGGAGTAGCATCACACTTCCAGGCGTACCTAAATGGAAAAGATTCAAAGTGCTATCTCGAATCGTTTAGAGGTAACCGATTTAACATACTGTTTTATGATGCAGCGGCAGTGTATTATCATCGGAAACATATCGCGGATTTTCTTGAAAAGTGGCCTACACCAAACAGACTTCTCCAAGCCGTGAAGGAAGATGTGAAAAATAAAGTAAATATTTCAGGAATTCGTGCACTGGGGATCATAGACAAAATTGTGACAGGCCCCTTTTGGCGAATGATTGAAAAGGCGGGGTCTATCCTAGAAGTAAATTCATATTTGCATCAAATGAAACATACATTTGAACAATGGTGTAAGGATGCATCTTCTCTACTGTCAGGAGAATCTCTTTTTAATGAAAATGAAATCCCAATTCATCGCGATCAACTTTATGAATCTCTTTTTGCGGATTCTGGTGATGAAGAGCTGGACGAGCTCACAATACAGGCCCTTGAATTACTAATGCATGGCCTGTTGTTGATCTTGGAGAGACAAGCACAAGATCAATTACCAGGAGGCAAGTATGCGGATCCAGACGAATCTTTGAAACAACAGACAGAAAATGTGCCTACAACAAACGTGGTCTCGGAGAGAGATTTTGGCTTTTTAGACTATTTAATGCGGGCAAAACCTGCAGGGTCTGTTCTGTTGTACGAAACACTGACACTGTGGGCAAATAATAAAACTGGTGTGTGGCTCAATACAAAATCTAAGTCAGAAAAAGAAAAATTATTTGAAGAGGCTAGAAAAAATGTACCAGCTTTGCGGGAAAAGTTCAGACAGCGATGTAAATTAATTAGAGAACAAAAACGTGAGGCTTCGAGATCGAGGATAATGAGCGAAAAGTAGCAGCAACAAATAGACTCGCATCGGTCGGTCAAGTCTGGACTTCAGTCGAAGAAATTGATTCAGAAATTGCAAAATTGAATCCAGATCGAGTTCATGAAGCACTATTGGCACAAATTAATTTCCGTAAACAAGTTTTGAAATCTAAAGGACCCAAAGAATTATTTTTTCAGTCAAAAACAGTAGACAAAAAGCGAATTACATTTTCAGTTGAAGTTCTAAAAGAAAATCTTAAGGAAATTATCCGTCTCAATCCGATCTCATCTGATGCCGCTGACAGTGAAAACCAAGATCCGGAAGTTACTCCAGCAGAAAAAAGACGCGCAAATATTGATACTGAAAAGCGCAGAAGATTTGTTCAACTTCAGGAAGCGAGAATTAAAAGAGCAGTAAATAATAGTCAGACAAAATTAAGTATCTTGATGGAAAATCCCCAGCTTCTAATTGGTTCTGAAATTAAACACAGATTTTTTGATGACATGGATGGGTGTTTAAAATGGTATGATGGTGTAGTAACAGGTATTGCAAAAAAGCATGACAATCCTCTGAGAGTAAAATTCTTGATTGATTATAATGAAGAAGAAATGTCAGATTTTGAACTCTTATTGGACTTAAAGAAAGGAGACCTAATAATTAAGGAAAATAATACTTATTAAATTCTCATAATTGTTGCCCTTGTTGAAACAGCTTTTTAGGAATGGTGCCATGACACTAAGGCAATGAAAAAAAAAAACAGTTTCTGGTAACTAGGCCACCCTACCCACTGTTTGCACCAAAATCAGATTGTCAGTTATTATAACTACTTTTATTTAGCAAATAGACATTATGGAAGTTGATTTATTTTACCTATAGTCTATGTGTGGGGAAAAAGTATTCTGACAGTCAAGATGCATTTGTACATAAGGTGTGTTTTAATACAAACACAAAGTAGGCCTATAATCCAACAGCCTATTTTTATCAATCATCCTTCTGTGTGTCAGCTATATTTACAGACCTATCATAGAACAGCATATTTCAATTTGTACTTCATAATGAAAACAACACCCAAAATTAAGCCCTTCTCCACTTTTCAGCCTGTTACCAGAAACTCTTACATTCTGAACACTCAACAATTACTGTTGTAATCTACACCATCAGTTGTGAACTTCTCATGCCTGGATTCCTTGGTGTGGAGTATAAACTACCAAGGGGTTGGGAGAGGTGCCGGGTCCCAGCCGCCAAGGATATCAGACATGAGTGTTTCGTATCCATGTTAAAACTACTTATCACTTCAGGACATAGAGCATATTTCATACAGAAAGACACACTATTCAAAGTTGTTACCCAACTTCTTTCAGTCAGGTCACATGTATTTCATACCAAGATGTATGTAAAGCGTTAGTTCTCATGCCTGGCCTCATTGGTGTGGAGTATAAACTACCAAGGGGTTGGGAGAGGTGCCGGGTCCCAGCCGCCAAGGATGTCAGACATGAGTAATTTCAAAATCAAACAACACAACACGCTTCAGTTTATATCGAAAAGGTAAATTCCACAGGAATTAATTGTTGAAAAATGTTTAAAACTACAATAAATTGCCATTTAAACCAGAAATTGTAACACAAAATGCATTACAAAATCGGCTTTTTGTATCACCACCACAATTCACAAAATGAATCCAAAATTATACCTGATATGTTCATATGACACATCTTGCTCAATTTATTGATACTTGTAAATATGTATGTAAATATGTAAATATGTTTGGGTTGAGTTGTTTTGGACATTGTTATATGAACACTGATGAAGTTGTATGTACAGGCAGGCACCACTGTAAAAATGATTTTTACTATTTGTGTTTCAGACAATGGCATGTAGATCTGACTGGGAGTGTTTGCCTGATGGCCTGTGTGAGGGGAGTGTGTTGAGGGGGTGCCGGGTGCGCCGTTGTCGGTTTGTGCACTTGGGTCATGATGTGCCTTTGTATGATTCACATTGCCATCTTGATATCTTGCAGGATAGGTACGGTACCTCGATGTCAGACCTGTCTCTGCCCCGGCAGTATCGGGGTTGCGTGGCCAATTTTTGTCACCCGTGGCACTACCACCTGGCTCCTGGTATCCTGCAAGATCCACGCACATGGGGGGCTGTTGGTTTGCATCCTAAATTTGCAGGTTCTGTTTGCAGCAGCCTCCTTAGAGAGATAGAAGGTTTGTTAGATAATCCCAAGGTTGTAGCTGTTGGGGAGACGGGCCTGGACAACTATCGTGAGACAAATCCTTCAAGCACTTGCCAGAAGTATGTATTTGCTGCTCAATGTCATATGGCCCTACAGAGACAGCTACCAATTGTTGTGCACTGCCGGGAAGCTGAGGAGGATTGTCTAGCTTTCATGTTGGATAATCTCCCCAGCACCCATCCTGTCCACCTTCACTGTTTTACAGGTGGATGGGACAGTGCACAACAATTTCTTGAGCGTTTCACAAACCTGTACATTGGGGTGGCGGGCAAGTTGACGCCACCTGTGAGGGAGCTGGTACAACACATTCCTCTCGACAGGTTGCTCCTTGAGACAGACGCTCCTTTTCTTATGCCAAGATCAGCCCCCACTGACTGTGCATACACACATCCTGGCATGGTGTTGCACCAGGCAAAAGCAGTCGCTGACATTAAGAGGTTGTCTGTGGCTAGTGTGTGCAGTCAGACAAGTGAGAACTTTGTAAAATTGTACAGGCCATCATAATGGTGTAAGGCATGAGAATTGACATGAGGCTATAGTGTTTGTCTAGTGATAGAAAAATGCAAGTTCATGTACCAAGGGCTCTGTGTTTGGCGACTGCTGGAGTCTTTTTGTTCGTAAAATTCATTGCACAACACTGGTAAACTTATTAAAATAAACGGTAAGAAATAAATTCTTTATTTTGGTGTCTTTCAGGGCATAGTAGGGTTAGCTGAATCAGCTATGTCCTGTACAAAATTGTCCTTACCATGGTACAGAACTGAAGCTGGTATATTACCCATGTGTGACAAATGGCCTTGGCTTTTATTATACTGGTATTCTGATATAACAAAATCATATTCATCACTGCATATGTCAGTGTGGTGATTTATTTAGCATTTGCATTTGTGCCACTGATATCCTGTATGTACGTTGCCTGTATGTACCATATATATGTATATAAACATGTGTGTGTGTGTGTGTACCAACGTGATTGTGACAGTAAAAGTACAGTCAGTGCATGTGGGTACAAAATACATTTTATGCTACTATCAAGTATGGTAGTCATTCAGTTGACCCATAGTTCCATGCGGCATATAGCCTACAGTTGCTCATGGTCACAAAGTTGCGATTGAGCCTGGCTACTTTCTGCTGGTGCACTAACATCCGGTTATGTGGTGTACCAAGCGCGGGAGTGACTGTCAAAGGACAGTCAGTGGGTCAGCCATTTGCCTACTTGTCTGTATAAAGCATTCATCTGTTATATTACCTGCAAAGAGAGGCATATGATTTTAATGATACATGAGCTACAGGCCAATTGTCACCAACACCATTGTTTCCTCATAGCAAGTGGTGTTTTATTATACCAGTACAGTGGACTCTAGCATGTCTGCAGATGCCAGTAAATATTAAACATTTTGAACCATAACTATCCTCCACCACTTTTAAACAATAGGATCTCCCCTCCCCTGAAAAATCAATATTTTTTTACCATTGCCAGCACCTCTGGACAATAAGAATTCCTCATCACATATTCACACACAAAAAGAGTGCATAGAAGTTAGGACTGCAGAAGTGGCTATCTGCACTGATGATTCCTGATAGGATGAAACATGCCGAGTGTACTCATAATTTATGAACAAGCATACATATATGTATATATATATAATTACATAATATATACATATATATGTGCATATGTGTGTGTGTGTGTGTGTGTGTGTGTGTAATTCAAACATAAATATGTCTTAAGAGACTTGTTACAATATTTTATATTCACTCTGATTTCTGATTATATTTGCAGTTAACAAGTTTCTTTGTCATTTTCTGTCACCTGCTATTGACTGCATCACCCAAGAAGGATATGTCAAGTGCTACGGATGTAGAAGACCTCATAGTTTATGATGGCAAACATACAGGAATACAGAGCTGTGGTAAACTGCCAATTTCCCTTGTATTTTGTGTAAATAAACATTTGAAGCCCAATTTACATATTTTGTTTCATTTCTCCCTACTTCACCAGAGAAGCATTTTTGCAGCTGAATGACTCAAAAAAGCCCGCAAGAAGTTACATGTGCTGGATAGTGTAGGTCTACATGTATGTAGTAACCTCTATTGTTCCTATTATTGAAAATACTTCATTTCTTATTAATATTTACAGTTTCAATGCTCTGTGCCGCAGAAGTGCTTATCTGGTATTTACAGTGTGTTTGGATAATGCATAAAATATATGCATTATTGTACCCATGCATTAAACTGTGCAGGTAACATTGAAAGACCTCCTGACCTCTACTACAGTTCCTACAAGCTTCAAAGTTTGTATGTTTAATGTTTATGACAATAAGGTATGCATATTAGTCCATAACAATTCCTTTCAATAAAACAGTTTATCCCCCTGTGACCTGCTTGTGCCCATTAAAAAATCTGTATATCTGGACTAATGTGCACATTGATATGTAATGAAACGGGTTTATCTGCACAATGGACATTATGCAACTTGAATTTTAGATATAATTTATGTTAATGATATGCAAATTATATGGACATGTGAGTGTTTGTATTAACTGTTCTCAGTTGAGCTCAGTTACCTTAAAATATGCAAATGAGCTCAAATTAAGACACCTGTAATGCTGACTGGCTTATATGAATCCTTATTGGGCATAGTCCGCTGATGGAATCTTTTAATTTATGTTAATTATATGCATACCTGCCTATGAATTAATTACTCTACTTCCCCAGAGCATAAGTAAATTGCCCTATCTCTCAAAAATTGAAAATGATGAACAAAATCATGAAAATCCATTTTGAAATGGGTAAAAAGGACTTGCTATAGGGAAATTTTGACAAAAAACACCTCCATTTTGAATATATTATGCAAATTTATGTTAATTAGCATAACATTATTCAAGTAAACCCTTAGTTGACCAGATAACTATCCAAGTAGACATTACCCAAAATCTGAAGCAAAATTTTGAAGAAATGTCCAAATCCCAGAAGATTTTGGACGTATTATACCCCAAAATGCTATTTTTTGGCATAAATTATGCTAATTAGGCAGATGAATTATGCAAATTACTTGACCTTTTATATAGTATGACCTTGAATATAAAAGTGCTCTTAGAGATCAACAATTGTGCCAAATTTTAGGTCAAAAGGTCAAGTAGTTTTTTAATGCCATTCATTTAAATACTTTTTTGATTATAAAAAATGTCAAAAGTGGGGACATTTGCACCCAGTGACCCCTCATTGAAACCCATGTTAAAGTCTGGAGGCCTTTGTCCTAAAAATTTGCCAAAATTTTGAACTTTGAATGCCCCTAACTCTGGAACGCTTTGGTCAATCTGAAAAATGAAAACAGATTTGAGCTTCTGGGAACCCAGGCTTTCATTTGAATGCCATTAAAACACATAATAACAAAAAATAAAAAATCACCCGAACACCCTAATATAATGGAAATAAATTGAACTATTTTATTATGTATTTTTGCTTTGCGCTTCAAAGGTAAAGCAATTAAACAAAACTGAACAAAGTGATAAATATCATGTATTTCATGGTTGTAGGATTTTATGGTGAATTTCATTTTGACTCCAGGCGGGGTCGGCGGCAGTGCCGCCGAACGCTGTTGTATGCTGCTGGCTGTCGCCCTTTGCAGATACCTGACCCTTGAAGCCAATTTTTTACCGCTGTCTGTCGCCCAAATGTTGCCTATGCCACCCGCAAAAATGCACTAGTCTTAGTTGTGAGAATTGGCCAAAATTGACATGCAAATATAACATTTTCATGTCTCAGATAACCCGTCAACAAGAATACTGAATCTTGAGCGGGAGAAGTATCTCGTTTCCTCGACAAAACCTTGGAAACACTGTTAAAGCACATATTGTGCATGGTGTATGCCATCCAAGGATCTGCTCGTTATTACACTAGTTTAAGATCTCCTTTGTATGAACCCATATTGTACATGCTGCAGATGGTTTGAAAAACTGTTCTCTTTCAAAAGTGCTCAATCAATCCGATATGTGCACTCAAACACACCTTTATATATACATGTATATGAGAAAACGTGATTCATTTTGTTATTTCAGAGCAGCGAACGTGTTGTACACAGACCATAGTAGCTGCATATGTGTATGTGTGTGTTGGAAGGACAATTGATATTACACTTGTTTTTGTCTGTATGATTTCGCCTATGATCACACTTTTACCAAACCCCTACTCAAAGTTAATCAGAAACGAAATCTAAAAGCAGTTTTGATATCGAGGAAACACTTTCCGGCGGAGCTGTAGAGTGCCCTTTAAATTAGTTTTCTCTTTTATATTCTATTTATGATATTTAAGGGTGTGGCACAAGAATTAAAATAATGCAATTGTAAGAAGGCAAGATGCAACATTGCAAGTTACACAATACTTCACTTGTGATATGTAGACAGTGAATAGATTGTTTATTCCCAGACAGTCTCAATAGAGAAATCGCGAAAGAGCAGGTTGTTGCGTTTAAAGGCATGTACTGTAATCGTGATTTTACAAGCTGAATGCTGGAAACAACAGATGCAGCAGGCCTAAGCAATGAAATGCAAATGTAAGTGAATGTTTGAAATGATGTATAAGAATATGTTGTATGAAATATACTTCTCTGTTTAAACTATGGAGATATTTGGCATTTTTAAAAGTGAAAGTATATATGCAATTTGATTTCATATATCGTATTTTTTAAATCAAATTCAGTTCAGTTACACTTTTTAAGGAAGTTAGACAAATGTAGACCGCGCCTCATTATTTTTACTGTATTGTGATAAATGGGTATGGCAATTAAGTTGACAACATAAAATAACTGGGTTGTCTAGGCCTTGCACAAATGAAGATGTATGTTTGCTTCTTGGAAAAGTCCACATGACTCAATGGATTTGGGCTTTGGCATATGACAGTGAAAAACTGAGACTGCTTGCTGGAATTTGTTCGGTTTACAGTTTGCTATTGGACTTATTGGCATTTGAATGTGTAGCTGCCACTAAAATTATCAGCTATGAATAATTTGGTTTTGCAGACTTAAATTTGAAAGTGGGACCACAAAATAGTATCACAGGTAACATTTATCTCAGTGCTGATTAAGTGGTGCTGAAATTTCTCTTATTTATCTACAATTCGTAATGATTTGGCTTTAGAGGAAACGACAAACAATAGAAAGGATTGTTCATTTTTGGACATTACAATGCATGAAGATAATAGGGAACTTAAGTTTGAATATTACGTCAAATGTGATGAATTTTAACTGAGCGTGACAAATTATTTTTTCGCGTGGATAGTAATAGTGCACAGGGCCAACCTATGGTGTCTGCATGTCGAGGTTAATTGTCCTTGCCAGAGTTCGCACCGATTTTGATAACTTTGACTACCGCCATATACTTCTTTTTTTTTTTTTTTTTTTTTCAAAATAAAACGAACCAAGCGTATTCGTAAAATGAAATTTAAACAAAGCTTCGACGTTTCTGGTTGTAAATGAACCGCTTATTCATATGGTCACCTGCTTCAGATAGATATTTTTTGAAGCGGTTCTACACTTTTTCTCTGTTGTATTTCAGAATGGAAAGTAGAACTTAATTAGAAGGTACTTCCTGTCTGCATTGGTGATGCCTTATCAAACATAACTAACTATAAATCATTATATCCACGTCGCATTGAAATGAAAATTAAAAATCTTCCTGTTGGAATTACTAGTAGAGACATGCAACAAATGTTGATAATAAGTCCCTGGTTTGCATGCAACACATATGTTGACTTCCATGGATGGCACCAGGTTTATTTAATTGCCTGTAATGCGTTATATAGTATTATATATTAGATGATATATTCATATTTAATTACAGGTCGGCAAAGTATGATCTGAAGTTTTGTTTTTTGTTTTTTTTTTTTGTTTTGTTTTTTCTTTGTTTTTGTTTTTACTTCTTGGCCAACTTTATGGCTATATGAATATGGAAAATAATGGTTCCTATACACTTTTTGTGTTTGTAATTTATATATAATTGAGTCATCGTTATGAGCTTTATATTCTAGTTCGATCCTGTCGGACATAACAAAAGGTTCAATGTATACTACTGCACAAAATACAGTATATGCAGTCACGATGATACAAATACATATGAAACAACTAATCGCCTTTTCTGAGCGAAAAGATTAAAAGAAATGAATAACTCAGTATCTGCAACCAACTTTGGTGGTTGGGCTGGGTTGCAATGTTGTGGAAGTACCTGCCATTGAAAGAAAGACAAGGTTTACCAGCATATAGTTTGTCATTGCATCATCATCATCATCACCATCATCATCATCATCATCATCATCATCATCATCATCATCATCATCATCATCATCATCATCATCATCATCATCATCATCATCATCATCATCATCATCATCATCATTTTTTTTATGAATTTAATTATGAGCTCTACGGGTGGCGTATCAGTAGCACCTTGTTTCGCAAAAGGTTAATAAGCAATTGTCTGATTCCAAATGATGTTTCCTCTTTATGAGAAGAATATACAATCGGTCGTCCGCTTTGCCGTTGAAACCCCAACGATTTTTGCACTTCTGCAGATTAAACAGTTTAAGCATTTCATTTTTCAGTTTCCTACGCACACACACACACACACACACACACACACACACACACACACATGTTGTTATTTGTAATGTAATTGGTGTGAAAGTGGTTTGCATGTAAATAGTATCTTGGTGACTTTCAATTGGAATCAACCCTGGATCTCCTTTGCGTAGCAATATTGTCTCAGCAACCAATCATTTGAAGCTAAGCACAGGACTGCTCCAAATGTTAGGCTACTGAAGGCAATTGCTATCTCTGGCATAGCATTTGTCCTGCGAGAAAAAAAGCTGATGGATCGGAATGCAAATTATTGGTGTACGTTTGGCCAAGGGCAACCACCGTGGAAAAGTAACTAACTTTTCACAATAGTGGCCTAAGGAAAAATACATATAGACTAACAGATACATTGATGGATGAAAGGAAGATCTGACAGGCCTAGGCGTGTAGACTGAGGTACCAGGCATGGTAGACTCCTCTTCACACTCAAAACAATTATTACGAAATAAAATGTGCTGGGACCTCTTAATTATACGTAAGTAAGTTTCCGTTACTCACGTTTAGTCTGCAGTTTATTCTTTAACAAGTATAAATCCATAATTTCTATGCACGATCCTGAACTTGAACTTGTTTGGTTATCTATAATGCTCTTTGATTTGCACTTTACTGTTATCAATTAAAATTATACATGACGTTCCGCAGAAAGTTTCAACCGGTGTTGGCCGCTAACTTACATTGTTAGACAACAATCATTTACCAAAATCTCAGACAAGTTGATTTGTTTATGCAAGATAGTCCGCACAAAAAATCGCACTTTCTGTCTTGCTTACTTTCATGCTATATGGCAAAGCCAATTCACTAGGGATATATCAAAATACCCTTGCCATTTAAAGCGTTTGAACAATGTCAATAGTTTTCTCGTAGCCTGGGTCGATGTGATTTTTTATATAATTAACAATTTCCGTATTTAACATCCAGTTTTAGTGTTTGAATATTCAATGTATATTTGCCTGCCAGTTACAAAATGAAATATTGACTATATGTTTCCGGGCTCAATACAATCACGAATAATTTCTAATGACGGAATATTCGATCAAACATTTTCTACCTGAATGGCAGATCAAAACGTCTATTTGTACAAAGGCCCACGGATTCTATTTAGGCCCATTGATTTTGGTCGTTATTTTACTTGATCATAATATACACATATGAGGATAATGTATCAGTCAGGCTATGTCAGATTGCAAGATGAGCTTACTGTTGATGTACACAAACTTAATTGAGGCAATGGGGTGGCCAAGAAGCTCAATTGTTAAATAAATTATGATCCGCAATCCCTTTGAAACCAATGCTGCACGTTTCTGGCTCATATTTTTGTGATGAGCATTTAAATTTTTTCTATAACTCTTGTTGATTTATTTTTTTTTAACAACTGATAACCCTTTATGTAGCATTCACATGTTGAAAATCCTTCATAATATCACGGACTTTCAAACTACTCTTTACTACAGGTACAACAAAATGGTAAACAAAGACATATGATTGGATATGGTGTGTTAATCAAGTCAAACGAAGCAAGTCATTAAGCCAGTTTTCTCTTTGTACTGACTATCTACAGATGTGTCATTGGCTTCCATTACTTAATGAATTGCTGACTGATGCACTTTTTGTCTTTTATCTCACTAAGGCAACATAGACTTGCCTGTGCTGTTCTAATAAAGTCAATCAAATAGCGTAAAATATAGACGTTTAGTATCTAAAAATGTGTTATCGATAATGACAACTCAGTTTTTGTGTCGTGCATCCTCTCTCTTTTTATGTATATATAACCCTGTGATACCCTGCGATAATCAATATGTACCTCACACAAGAAATACAATACATTTGCGCACAATTTGTCATCAAATAATGACGCCCAAAACGTACATTACGCTGCAAAATTTAAATTCATAACAGTCACAGTGTGTCTAACATTGTTACCCTATACACACAATACCGATTTAAGCAACCTAAATGGACGCTGTGCAAAGGAAATGATTTACATCAACTCCCCGAAAAAAATCGTCTGAGTGTATTCTCTGCAGCGAAAAGTAAGAAGTCCCAGTTGTTTTACATTGGGTATACTTTAAAAGGTCCTTTTTTTTGGCAATTTATAATCATTGTATTCATACCAATGTTTTTGCTGCTCTTTTGGGATACTCTTGATGTCTTAGAAAGATATGTGGTTTAAATGTGTATGCATATGGGTCATTTTGTAGCAATTGTGGCCTACAGAGTTTAGTAAGCAAGTGTCTCGTTTTCTTAACATATGTTTGATCAGTTTTGCTATCTTTATGTGAGGGATGTTTTTAAACAGTTTTCTTAAACGCTATTTGACATTATAAAGGATTACTTGGGAATGATTCAGTGTACTCATCATTGATGCAACAGCCAAGAAAAATCCCAAGGATGTTCCATTGGGGATTAATCTGCATATCGTGCAGGTGAAAGCTGCATGTAGGTGTTGTTGTCATTTATGTACTGTGTCCAGACTCTGACACTGTGACACTAGCATTGTCTTGCTCATGACAAGACCTGGGTTTAACTGTGTTCATATAACACTGGCTTGTAAAGGTACCACTCACCATGATCATGTTTAGTTAGTTGCAAAGAGTTGATGCAAAATGTGAATGGCTACTTAATTCTGATATTGCTAACACATCACACATGCACTTAAGGACTAATGAATTAAATAGCATATAAGACGTTATATTAGCCAATTGAGCAAAATGAGATAAACTATTTTGGTGACATTTGTGGTTAGCTTGTGGAAAGGCCGATCAAGGCGCAGCCTCTGGGGGCTAAAAATCAGTTCACAATAGGTAGTTATCCAGGCGATGTGTAAAGAAATGGGCAGAACTTAAATATACCAAAATGAATTTTCTGTTCCAATCCTGAAACGTGTATTTTTAAGTTTTTTTTAGAAGTGCACGGAGAATGAGTCCCTCCCTGTGATGATATGCAACTAATACGCTCTATGTATAAGTTCACCAAGCGGGGAAACCCCGACAGTTGTCCCATTACGAAAGCGAGGCATGCGGGCTGATTTTTTGCTACCAGATGGCATACTGTGCACCTTTTCAAAAGTGGTCAAAATAATGCATAATGGTGGACAACAATCTTGTTTGTGTCGACACTTAATCAGGGAAGCAGGAGATGGACCAAATACAAAAGGTATATAGAGGTTTACCATTGTAGATCGTTGGCCGAGGGCGTACGGAAAGCATTTATAGTTATAACGCTGAGTGACAAGGCAAATTATCATGGTAAACCACCACTGATTGTTGTGTAGTGGGCTGTAATGTTGATACCAGCAAGAAACGTCAAACAAGAGATGTGCTATTCTAAATAGCATTTCCCTGGTCAAACTGACAAATATCAAAAATAAAAGTGTCGCTTTATCCTTTCCATCAATTGATATTCCTTCGTCTTTGAAATTCTTCAGCCACCCCAGATTCAGTTTAATAAAGAAATCCTGGACCGTGTTTCAATCTTCGTTACTTGCTGTATTCAGTAGGGTTGTTGCCTGTGCGATTAGACTGAGTGGCCCCCAAATTATCCAGAAACCTGTGCGCGCCTGGCTCTGACATCGGAATCTCCGCTGGGGTTTCCCCGCTTGGTGAACTTATGCAAAGAGCTCATTACCAGATCATTTCTGTAATATTGTGCAAAAGCATAATTCCTTTGTTTCTGAAGTACAACAAAGAATGCGTCAGTGTATGTATTTTTTTTTTTTTTTAATTAGGATGATTATGGATAATGGTTGAAATATATATATATATTTTTTTTTTTTTTTTTTTTTTTTAAACATAGCCCACCATCTGAATCTGAAATAAGGGTTGCTTCATATATAGAATATGCAAATCGGAAACTGGGATATTCGGAAGTCCAGTTTATGCTAGAGTTGTTCAAATATTCATGCTTCACAAAGATATGCAAATGATGATCAGTTCAGCTTCAGTAACAGACGTAAATCATTTTTATGCCGTGCTACGTTAAATGGTATTGGGTTTCGTTGTTATATTTTTTTTTTTTTTTTTTTTTTTTTTTTTTTTTTTTGTGAAGGCTTGGTGTAGCTCAGTGGTTTAGTCTTATTTGTCTCAGTGGATTTATTTACAAGTTATGTGTCACTATATCATATAATCACTAGATATTTCTTACACGTAGTAATATATGATGGCTTAGTGAATACAGTAATCATCATGATTTAACAAGTGGCACAACGAATGAAGTAGCAATTGTCCTTTTTGGGTAATGTTTACTTGAATATTTCATGAGAAGGCTTGGGAAGAGTATGCTCGTGTAACATTGAAAGTGATATTTTTCTTCTTCATATTAGACAATGTCATTTCCATATCCAAACTGAAGTAATAATGAAACAAATCCAAGTTAATTCCGATGAAAAGCAATGCTCCTTGGTATGTATAGCTGAATCACATAAAGTTATAGTTCGTCTTAACCCAAATTAGTTAAAAACGTATATGCAAAAGTCAATAGGATCAAAAAGCCATGTGTAGTTTTAAGATGACAAAATGCAAAAAGTTTTGTGTAAAATTATAGGCTTATTTCAGTAAATTCGCTAGAACAGGTGCATCATTCATGTGCATATAGGACTATACATTCATAAAAAGGGACCAAAATTTGCAGCACATCAGAGATTTTGTAAACACATTTTCCTAACTTGTTGAAAATATCAATACAATTCAGGATTTAAAAACTCCTATTTGCAAACACCGTCTCAACAATGATCATCATATAAGTTCACAGTGACAGTAACGCCACATTCAACCCATGAGAAAAGCCCCCTAAGCCTAAATGACCATTAACAAGAATCCAAACTCCATGATTATACAATTCAATGTGTTTTAGACATGTAGTTAAAGGCATGATGTTGCTTAAAAGGAGGAAACTAAGAGTATTTCAAATAGAAAAGTGTGCAGATATAGTGGTGAAAAGTCAATACATTGTCAGTATTTGCAAGCACACTGGTTCAAATGTTAGATATCAGTCACAGACAAGTGACACCGGGCCTCAAAACACAAAACTGTAGCCAAAAATTGCAAGAACAGCAGTCTAATAGCATTACAATAGCCAAAATCTGTAGGTTTAGCAGTCACATTTCAAGTATGGTTTCCAGAAGTATTTTTGAAAGGGAATTTAAACGGTAAAGAAAGGATAGAATCCCAATCAGTCATTTATTTAGGTAGTAGTTTAGAATTCTAAAAATATAGCATGCCATTGTAAGTTATCTGCAAGTCAGCCAAGCATAATTTACATCTAATCCATGATTCTATACAGTTCAAAAGGTCAAGATGTAAAACAGTCCTAATTATTGTAAATTATATGCCATTTATCAGAGAAATAGTTAGGTTTTATGGACAGAAAGAGAGAGAAATCATGTTGAAATTCCTAACGGTAACTAGAAGTATAGCTGTTTTCCATGTAACAGTTTTATTCTTTTTTCATTTATAATCAGACATAGATCAACTTGTCAGTCTGCTGATTTGGATGCTACTTATTGATACAAAAGAGAGAGAGAGAGAGAGAGAGAGAGAGAGAGAGAGAGAGAGAGAGAGAGAGAGAGAGAGAGAGAGAGAGAGAGAGAGAGAGAGAGAGAGAGAGAGAGAGAGAGAGAGAGAGAGAGAGAGAGAGCAGCTCAACCTTGTAAGACCCAGTATCATTTACAAAATAGTAATACATGCTAGTGTTCATCGTCGGAATGATCCATGACCAACAGTAATGAAATTTAAAAGAATGAAGGCATCGTTTACCTGTCTTGGAACACCTTACCAACATATTAGCAGTGGGTTAAACTAGTTTCACGATATCCCAATCCTCCCACTTTGGAAAACACCCACAACCATTTAAAGTAGGATTAAAACAGAGTTAGTCCTTAATTTTAATGTACATTTATAAAAGGGAATTACATGACCATAGTTCACAGACATCATCCAAACAATGAGAGGACGATTAAGAATTTAAAGTCAGACATCTATTATGCTACGTTTTCAAATCTGTATGAGGTATTGTGGTATAGAGAGTAAAAAAATCCCGATATGTGCCTGGAAAATGAAACATTATATGTTTGTAAAATGTCAAGTGAACTTACAGACTTCTTTAATATCCAAAATCCTATAAACTCCTGACGTTGATTAGATTGTTTTACAGTAATTGAACCGAAATTTCTTTACCTATTCTAACCCTTTAGCTAGCAGAATTGAATATTCTATAGTAGAACAGAACTAAGATCCAGCAATAAAACATAATTTATATGGGGTTTTAATGTTATTTTGGAATGTCAAAAACCCTTGGTAAGTTACGGAATGTATGACTGAAAGTTAGGTTGAACTTTTCTTAATAGTTAAAGTGACCATCCGCTAAATGTTCAACAGAATAGTAAACTATTTTATGGGTAGTAGAGTTGACTGCACCCTCGAGTAACCTTAATTCTTTGACAATTACATCCAGATAGAACTGACTACAAATTATAATAACATTATTGGCAGCCTTGTCAGAGAGAGCAAAAGCATACTTTTCATGTATATCATGTAGACATGCTTTAAAATCAGGTCGATGAAGGACAGGATCAGGTGTTTTTTTTTTTTTTTTCACAATTTTCTTTTCTGGTCCAGGTTTTAGCATAATTCTGTATAGCTTCCATTATTATTTGTTTATCCCTTTTCCGCGATTTTTGTTCTGCTCTCTAACTTTAAGACCTTTTGAAATTAAATCTGTAGGTGCTTCACTGGGAATAATAGACAGATTGACTGTAATGCCATGACCATGATAAGTTTATAAAAATTGGGACTGACCACATTCAAAAGGATATACATTATGACGAAACCTATCAACCTCAAATTCTGTAAATGTCTTCACGTGATCAAAAAGAGAAGAAATTGTATTTGTATATTTCAAAGATAAGATATAGTCGGAAGACTTGTGTCCAAATAGGGTGGGGAAAGTGATTGGACCTTTTCATTGTACAGAATATTAGAAAGATTAATCAAATCGATTCCTCTGTCTTTGTATAGCATTTTAATGGAAGTTTCTTACTATCATTAATAGTGGAAAATGGCTTAAAAAGTGGATGATTAGATGTATCATTTTTAATGAAGAATATAGGTTTTATAAAATGTCTTTCTAATGTATAAAGCTGAAATATTTGACTGTAATTTAGAGAGAAGATTTAGAGGTATGGAAAAAAGTAGAGAGTGTAAAAGATGAAGGCCATCACTTCTGCCATAAGTATCCTTTATGAGGTCAACAGTAGCATAATCATGAAAGGGTTTATTGTGATGTTTACGGTGTCAATGGCTTCTGTTGGGGCGGGCATGTGTATTATTCAATTGGGAAGAATTACCATTTTTGGAGTATTCCTTTCATACATTTCCAACACCTTCAATTCTATCATTTAGGCCAAAAGGTAGAAATATGAGGATATGTACCTGTTAGCAATAGTGATCATGATGTGAAAC
>OZ026626.1:16492051-16494551 GCA_964020975.1 Hermodice carunculata | reverse complement strand
TATTATTATTATTATTATTATTATTATTATTATTATTATTATTATTATTTTCATTATTATTATTATTATTATTATTATTATTATTATTATTATTATTATTATTATTATTATTTGGGGGGAGGGGCAAAATAAAGACACCAGCCATGTGAACAATCCTAAATAGGTTAAAGACAAAACCTCAAAAAATCAATTTTTTGCTTCACTGATTGAATCAGTGTTTGTTTTTTACTCTATCTCCATCAGTAAATTTCTACCTCTGTTTCAAATTGTGAGCCTTTTAACGATTAATTGATTCCATAAATGTAAATGAGTACAAATTTCCTACCAATACTGGAAAATATTTTCAAAGCTAAACACAAACTTGCCTACCTCTTCAAATTGAATAAGTGAAAAGAGGGGCTCAAGGAAAAATAAGGTGAAAGCTCCTCATACCATTGTGGGCTGGCCACATGAAATGCCCCCCGCCCCCCCCCCCCCCCAAAAAAAAATAGTTATAATGGTAAAATATAATAAATTAAAGTAACAAAATCAGCTATGGGCTATTAACTTAAAAACTAAAGGTACATATGTATTTGGTGTTCATATGAGATCTTACGAAACATAATCATCTTCCTCTTGTTATTACCCACATACATCCACATGTTTTGAATGGTTTGCTTATGAGTGAATTATCATATCGTCTTTTATAAAATGGTGAAAACGAAATTCCAGTGGTTAAGATACGTATGAGATGAATTGACTTGTTCAATCCATTATAAATATATTGTGCTTGCAAAGATTCCCACTTGTCAATAGTTCCCTGCACACACGTGGGTTCCATACTTGAGAGCATTCTATTTCAGACGGACGAATATTTTACTGTACCCTTCTTAACGTCCTCTGTGGATTGTATTAATTTAAAACAATGCAGATGCAAAAACGAAAAACAAGATGAAAAACAAAATTATTATTGTAAAATTACATAGAAAGTAATACTCTAAGACAATAAATTTCAAGCTAGCAGAGTAATATTTATTGATTTCGAATGTAAGGGAAGTCACGCTAAACCTGGCTTCTTTAATCCCTTTTACCTATTTTACTCACCATTAAGTCAAATACTAAAAACCCAGTACAGCTAAACGAGGCTGCTTAAATGCCTTTTACCTAATTTTCTGAAACATTTGATCCAATACTCACCTTCTATATTTTCACTCAATATGACATCATGCTGCTAACATTTACTTGTTATATTAAAAAATGGGCTAGCCATATACTTGACATCTTTTTGTGTACTTCCGGACTCAAGTTTTGGTGTAAGCATAAACAATGAGTAAATGAATTCCATACGAAATCTAGTGGCCATTGCCTAATATTAGTATCCATTGCTAATTTCTGGTGTACAAAAATATTTTGCAAATTTTTATTTGGATGAAAAATCCATTTTTGGGAGATTCAAACACAAACGTCGAGCACGCAAATCCAATATACCACTCTTATAATGCATATGCACTAGGGAAAAAGGGAGGGTGGCGCTGTTAGCATACTAACTATGCCGGGGCTGCAAGCATATGAGACATTGTGTCCATATTTGAATGTTGCAATGGTGTCGTCTATGTGATGAACTAACTAAAAGTAAATGGTCTAATTTACATATAATGTGATAATATCACCGGCTGCTTTTCCGCACAGTGAACACTCCCCTTCCCATAATTCATACCATGATCAATATTTGTCACATCAATTTGGTGATCTACAATTTAAAAGAGCAGTTGTCGCATCCTACTTTGCATTGCCATTTCTTTTCATCCATAGGTCGTTGTCTGTGTTTATTCGCACTAACAAAACACGCTACTTTTATATGTTTTATTTGTCGTTACAGAATGGACGTAATCTGTACGCAATGTAACAGTTTATATTTCCTAATTTGTTACAATTACCTTATGATTTATTATCAGTTAAGTTTAATTTCCTACTCGGCACTAAAGCCATATTTTCATTAGACTAAAAAGATTCATGTCATGTGCTATGTCAGAGATGTTTATTGCCAAAAAGGACCTCGAAATCAATCCTGTACGCGGGTATAAAAAAGGAGTTTTAATTTGAACTTGTAGTCTGAAGTAGATGGTTGTATGTGTTGTATGTGCAACAAAATGATAACAAGTCCAGATGGAAGTTTGTCACTCGTCCAAGACAGTACAAATTGTGTGGGATGTGCCATTTTTTCACAGCATATAACGCTATTGCAAGCAAATATATCTTGATTGTATGTAGTAAGGCAATGTGGAGATGATGTAAACATACAAACTTAAGGGACATCACTATGAAAAAAAAAAAATTAATTATTCTGAGTATCGCATTGCAATTGGAATCTTTTATTTTAGCAAAGTTGACTAAGTAGTTTTCATAAAATAAAAAATTGGGAAATAAGGAGGTTTATACAACTATTATGTATCGTTATTTCGAATCTCAGGGAAAAGCTATTCACACGTGTGTTTGTGCTTGTCTGTATATATAATATATA
>OZ026626.1:16439551-16489551 GCA_964020975.1 Hermodice carunculata | reverse complement strand
CTAGCGGGTTTAAACCGGTCCTCTCAAAGTAATGTGTAAAGCTCTTTGATGCTTTATACCGTCTATTACCATTGGGTCAACAGCGAATGTGTGCACATTTCACATGTGTTACTTTTTCATACATCACACTGTGATAAAAGGAGAAGTATTTTATTAAACTTCCACCCAGGTACCAGGATGCCTGCAGTTTACATAGAATATAATAGTCAATGTCTTTAGCCATGGCAAGCATGCTTGGTGCCCAAGCCATGCCAATAAGAGCTTTTGACCCAGCCCAAAATATATCACTGTAAAGTATAAAGGAAATGCAAATAGCGTATGACGGACTGATACTTCTCCTTGTGGTGTATGAAAATCATACATTTGGTTTTCTTGTCGTTTACAGTCAACTTATAATATTTCATACATTTACATACATAACGTAATTCAGCACTAATGTTCAAAAGTAGATTCGGAAGTGATATCACACCATAGTAGAGCTTCCAGAGTACCTACTAAAGCAGTATTACCAGCATATATTTATGGTTTAAAATGTTTAAAGGCAACTGGTAGGTAATTTTCACAGACAATGAACAGCAGGAGGCCAAAAATCGAGCCCTTAGAAACTCCAGTAGTATTTTGTGATAAAATTGACTTAGTGTGGCCTAATTCCACGTATTGCTTCCTGTTACTTAACTAATTAATCGGCAAATCGAATGCTGGACCATTTAAACCTCAATATTCCTATTTATTAATTAAAGTCTTATGACCTATTATCAAACGCTATGGTAACTCCATGAATACACAAATTGGAACTCCTTGTTTATCCATACAACCTAATATCATATCGATAAGCTCAATGGAAGCAAGTTAGTAGATTGTTATTGCTATAACCACATTGTTGGTAACTACATTATGGATCTTCTTACAGAGTTTGCATAGGTGTTTGTACATGTTTTTTTTCAGAGGTTTTAGAAAATACGTGGAAGAAGGGATATATCTTTGTAATTGTAAAACAGATGTAGATAATCTGTTCTGAACATGCAACAAGCTTAAGCTATTTTAAACTTGTTCGAAAAGGTTCTCCTGTGGCAATCGAGTGGTTAAAATGTGAGAATTAGCACCTCATTTATTTCTGTTTAATGAATTTTAGTATTTTAACAAGGTTCGATCATGGCTGCAACTGGTCTTTGATTGAACGACTCAACAGTTTTGGTTTCGCTGTAAACTGTACAAAAAATATTGGAAGAAACAATATATATTCACCTGGGATGTGTTGATAATTAGGCAACTCATTACTGTTGAAAAAATGTACTTTTATGGCAATTTTTGGACCTATTTCAGAGTTATATTTTGTAAGGTTATTGGCATTGTTAATGTTTCTTAAATTTTATAGCTTTGGAAGGGACGTTATTTTCTAAAGCTTGCTTGCAACTATTTTCTAGCAAATCGTAGTTTTTCGATCGGATTGCTTTGGGATATATCCCCATCATATTTAATAGATCATGTGCACTGGTTTCTTGGCGGAAATCACTAAATGGGTGGGGTAATTCAATCTAATTCCCCCCTACTTTGGATTTGATTCATAAGTTCTACCACAATCAAACAAAGTGAAATGTAGGAAACGGTCAGACACATCAGCTTCAAGAATACCTGAAACAGGAGTGCGATTCAAATTTGTTAAGTTTGTTCAGAAAGTATCGATTTATATGCCACAAGTCTGAGATAATCCAGTGCGATAAGTTACCTGAGGGAAGCAGCTGAAGGATATGATTGTGTCGAAATGAGTATCTGCAAAATATCTTTCCTTATTTTTGCGCAAATCAGTGTTGAAACCCCTCGGTAATTATGGCGTGACTGTTGCTCAGTAGATCAGTGACACCAGCATTGAACGTGCAAGTGATTTTAAGTGTTATGCATGTAAATTAATAAGCATTGTGTCCAGAGCAGTCACAATGACAAAATATCACCCCAGCTACTGAAGTAATTTTGTGTTATAAAAAGACAAATACATGATCTTCCTTGTAACGTCATAAAAATAATATCATGTATGTGATGCTACCCTACTTTAAGTATGTAATGCTGCTTTAGGGCCCAAAAACTCTAGAACTACATTATTGACAAAAGTAATATTAGGAAAAAGGGCATTTGTAATGTGATCACGTTTGTCATTTTGAGCAGACTCCAAATAAATTAAAATAAAATAAAATTGTATGAATGTCGCCTACTGTAAATTACAGTCAACATATATGAGTGTAAGGTTGAACGATTTTTACACTGCTTACTATGTATTCCCACCTTCACTTTATTCTTATAGTTCATAATGAATTCATGTTATTTGGGTGGCTCTAATGGTAGCTGTTGTCTGTTGTCCAAATGGGAGTTTCCTGACCACGGAACATATATTAAAAATGTATTTCATAATTATTGCATGGTCCAATAAAGGATTCTTCAGTTTGATTATTATTTTTGTATACTATACTATGTGTGAAAATTAGTATTAGCCAAAATTGATGCATCACTGCCTCACCCCGATGGCTTATTATATCCATAGGTCTCCTGTAGCATCCAAATGTTACGCAAGATACCCCTGTTTAAATGCCTTTATCTCTGAGGCATAGAAAAATACATGGATATGTAAGTTCCTCTGGTGATGTTTTGAAGCAATATCCTGTATTCTGGTGGCGAAATGGTCTTGCAACTTTGGCGTACAAAGAACCACAAATTGGACATGTGAAAAAGAAGGCTATGTTTTTTGGGGTTTTTTTGTTGTTGTTGCTGTTGTTTTTTTTTTTTTTTTTTTTGATTTTTTGTTTTTTGTTTGTTTTTTGTTTTTACAAAGTAATACTATACCAATAACATGTCCTTGGGGCGAAAGTAACCCCTGTCCAATTTAATCTCAGATTCCTATACTGTAATGTACAGCTTTTCTTTCCACCAAAAAACACGTCTGTGTGACATTCAAAATGTTGCAAGAAAATGTTGTAAACATTGTTGTTGAGGGAATCATGCAGCAGATGTGAATGACAAATGTGTTTGTGGACGTGCTTCATAAACACGGCAAATATATAAACACCAACTTAGTTCGTTTTGCAAAAAGTGCAAAGCACAACATCGAAAGCCTCTGTACAAATTGAAAGTTGTTCCTCCTTCTCTGCAGGCCCCTTGAATGAACTGTGTATGCTCATAAGAGATATATTTTTTAGTCCTGTATAATTTATATTTGGATGTCATTCTGGCCCATTCCACACTGATTTTTAGTTTATTAAATTCCGTGCAACTAGGTTACAATGTACGTTGACTCAATATCCAGCAAACACATTCACGAACAGATAGGAATAATGACATTGTTACATATTTCTAAAACTATAATATGATCGATAAGAGTACATGTCAACATGTTTACTATATGTTTATCGGTGTACTTGTACCGTAGCGTTCTCCGGCAGTAGTGACCGGATCTACAATAAAGTATAGGCGATGTGCCTGGAGTAGTGCTGTGTCATTTTTTTTTTTTTTCACATAGCATTGCTGCGGTATTTTTGGGACAACCATAACGCCATTCGTTATTGAAAGTTCCCAGTCGACTGTTTCCAATTCTGCTGAATATATTCACATAAACATTAATAATTGATTTACTATCTACCAGCATATGCCATGAAGTTTGTGGTAGTCGAACTGCGAGTGCAACCATTACAAAAATGCTAAGCCAGATCCGTGCCCCTATTAGTTTGTGCCTCAGAGCGTGAGCATCTGGTCAGCCCAGATAGCGCTGCGCAGTAAGCGATGGGTGGGCACAGCTTCAAGGCTACAAGGCGCATTGACCATGTAAACTGCATTGTCATATATCGTACTGGGGACATTTATACCTGGCAGTTCAGCGTTTAAACGCCGTCTGTGTATTGGAATGTTCACAGACACGGCCTTCGCCAGTTTGGCCGGCAACGTTTTCCCAAGGAGCTGTTACCGACTGTTTCCTAATTTGCTTAGAGCCATACTTTCTGCTTTTAAATTGCCAAGGTTCACAGGTTTGTGCGACTTTTCATTCAGTATTAAACTATAATTTGCCAAAAAAAGTACGCTAATGTGCAAGAGAAATGTACACTTGGCAGAAATTTGGTACAATTTATATGGACGGGAGTGGCCAGACCTTTCCCTGGATGGGGTATATTTCAGCAATGATATTTTACCTTGCTCCGTAAAGTATAAGAAAGACCATGTACTCATTATGGTTCAACTATGGTAGACGGCTGCACGAAATGGAGGCAAAAGGTAGATAGTATATTTGAGACAGAAGCCAACAAAACACACCAACTAACTCCGCCTTTGATGTTTTATTGGCGTCGGTATAATGGTTCCATATAAGATCACTGCTATTCCATAATTCAATTATTTCACGAGCGGTGACATCATGAACACGTGCTTTTAAATGAAATATTGTTGCTACTGGCATTTCTTTAGTCTAACCAACATTGTCAATATTATGCAATGACTGATAAAATTGATTTTCGTTCTGTTAATATTTGAATAGCAACGTTTATACATGTTTTTGAATTGTTTCCTACAACTGTTAACCACTTCCACTTCATACGCGCTGGAGATACCCCGTGACTAAATCTCATTTTTTTGGAATTATTCCACAATTTATGCAGGTGAGCCGAGTATTGGTGGTTCATACCGAGGTTTTTTTTTAACGTGAAAGGAAATTATTATGTGCATAAAATGCTCGATGAAAATAACTAAACTACACACTGAAGTCCACAGAATAAACGGAGTTGATAATGAATTACTTACTCTGTATATTCGTATTGTTTATCCGCCTCAAGCTGTCGGTAGAGCTGACATGTAGTGTAACAAATGTGTAACATCGCTGCAGTGACTGATCTTTTACGTAATTTCTTGCACATGGGACTCAATGATGTTTAATAGAAGCGCAATGCCATCTTATACTCATCAAGTCAAGACAATTAGTCAATTCTGAAATGTTGTGGCTGATGATCAGTTTTTAAAATGTGACGGGAGACGTATTTTCCTGTTACATTGACCAGGTCATCATGCTATAATTTTGTCGTGTATTTTATGTACCTGTATACCAAACCATTTTTACAGTAAAGACAGTCATATTTGCTGACATTACATACATTAATTGATTAAAAACCTTACATTACTCATAAATTTAAGTGTAATTTAATTGATAAACACTTTCATCGTAGCACGGCATCAGAATTACAGATTAAAATGCATATTTCTTGAGACCATTGAAAAAAAAATACACACTTTAAATTGTTGCAACAAGAAAGAAAAAAAAAAACAGAACAAAAACCAAAACCAAAACCAAAACCAAACAAAACCAAACAAAACAAAAAAAAAGGCACCCCCACCCAAAAAAAAACAAACAAACAAACAAACAAAAAAACAAGGCCTGGTGGCCTAAGTGCAGGGGCAAAGCATAGGTAGGCCTGTAGGGCTGTTGGACAAATTGAAGGAAAGACTGTTCAGGTGTAACAAATAATGTTTTGAAAATAATAACCAGTTCCTTGCTTCTGGTTTACCTAGTTTATAAACCAAGAAGACTGTGACAGTCCTGTGCTCAGCTGACATGAACATATACCCTAGCCATTTTTTTAAGCCTTGTCCCCAAAAAGAACAAAGTAATTCATAAAATTCATATATGTATATATATATATACATGTGTGTCTGTGTATCTTTCAATAAAAAACATGACAAATTCTCTCATCTACCATTTTAGGCATGACAATGACGACAGGCAGGTGATGGCGCTTTGCCATTATTATGAACTTGCTTTTCCTGTGTAGTATTTTCGTGTCAATTCAGGGGTGAAATTTATTTCTTCATAAACAATAGGTATGTTAAGATATATGCTGATATTTGTGTACTCTCTGAGTAGAGGCGTTTTGCTGCATTTTAACTATGACCTTATTATTGGATTGGTGAATATAGTTAATGTTTTCCACAACTATTTTATGAATAGTTCATTGGCTTTGTTGTGCTGAGTACTGTGTTCTCCAGCCAATACATATGTGAAAAAACCGTTTGAGTAGTCTTTCAGATTCATAAATGTCATGTGAACGAAACAGACCTACATTATCCTTTTGCGGTCAGCTCAGCTGACTGACAAGTCAGAACGATAAAAGGTAGCAGATCTACTCTGTCGCTTCCCAGCTTTTGCACAGGTGATAAATTTGTGTTTTAATTTTAGTTTGCAGTCCGTGGATTGAAATTTATGAATATCGGTATTTTTTTTTAATAAACAATTTGCTCCTATTAATCTACATACTGACATTTGCTTCATATTTTTTTTTCTTGTTTTTGTTTTTGTATTCATGTAATAGAATGAAGAAGCAATTGTGGGCGTACATCGGTTGCATGCGTGACGTTTCAGCTACCTGACAGTACAGAAAAAACATTACCCATATTCATAAATTCAAATACAACAATGACAGCAATGATATTCAAGAGATAACAAAACATCAACATTCACCTTACAATACATATCGTAAGAAACAAATTTTACTGCTGACGTAAGACAGCCATCCATAAAAAGTAACTCGGAATTTAAACCGGTCCTCCCAGCCTTCGAAATATTCTTCATTAACTTTAGTTGGTCCGAAACATGCAGGCATAAGTTAAAAACCGAACTTCATCACTTGTGCCAACGATAAGAAAGAAGGCCTGTCACTTGTTGGGTTTCCTGATTTATCAGTCAGTTGAACATACAGCAAAGCAATAAGGTATGCCTACATCGGATTTGCTATAGTCATGAATCTGGAACATTAAGTTTCATGTGCCGGTACAGTCGTTGTATTATTGGGGGTCATAGTGTGATCCCACTCAAACAGCTGAATACGTTAAAGATGCATCATTGTTCTTGGCATACCAGTGTTCACGGCGTCTCTAACATTTCAAAACAGCTTTATACTTGGCCAATGCATAATTATTTTTGCAACTTTCCATTCTAAGGTCTCAGAGTGAAACGATCTAAAACACCAGATACTTTTATGCAGTTGTGCCAGAAGTCGGGAAGAAGTTTGTCTGGATAAAGTTTGACTGATGTGGATGATGCATGTATACAAATTACAAGTACATGGCGCTAACAAATTTCCTCTTGTTATCTTAGAAATTTGAATTTAGAAAATGTATATAATAATTTGATCTGCGAATAGTGGCCGCACAATGACCCTACAAAATATTATCAACTGGGCTCTCCTGTATATCCCACGTATTCAAACAAAGGTACCAGTGTGTGTGGTGACATGTCGTACAGGTACGTTCCTGTAGGGGCCACAACGGAATCAGGCAGCTTGCAGCCCCCAATATCATAGCTGGTTAACAGGGCTCCCAGCATTATCCATTACTATGAGATTGTTTTGTAAAGCTAATATTTATGCAGTGAAATATGAATGCAATACTATGTAAAGACCAATTTGATATTCACTTGATATCCATTTCTCAAAACTAAAATCTCATCTCGATCTTGGAGTATTGCACTGGGTTACACGGACATTCGCCCAAATTAAACGACTGTGACACTGGTCTTGAATGTTGATTTAGCTTTCCTATATTTATATGAATCCATATAAAAGTCATCACAAGACAACTGCAGTTTAACTCTGGATTATTTTCATTATGTGTTCCCCTCAACGCACATCTACCAAACATAATTGTAATGATTTGCATCGTAACCTTCTTTTTTATGTCGGTGTGGACTTCAATAGTTTATGAAAACAACTTGTACATTAAACGTTACAGTTAGCCAGACACAGGAACTAAGATAACTTCGTTTGTAAGCTATTCCTTGTTACTCAACACAAACTGTTGCTTTGCAAGTGATGCTTCTATAAAAAGATGCTATGTGCAATGCATAATATGATAGTGCGGCCTGATATATAAACACAGTTAGATATAGGAAACATGATAAGCTGTAATACCTGCCAGAGAGATACTCTTAACTTGTTTTCACTTCGATATAAAGGAAAGATTGAAATACGTGCAGGACCAAACAAAAATGGTAACATAAATATATTATTGTACCACACTTTATGCCTGGGTTTGAGAGATAATAATAGACCCATCTTAACTTTTTTGGGCAGCAAGTTATAGCATTTACCCAAGAGGTCTGTTACTCTAGGTCATTGTGTATGTTAAGTTTCATGGAATTCACAGAAGGAAAATGTACAAGACTTATTGAATCGTTGTCCGTGACGCTGTGACCATCCTTCCCTAGATGTAACACGTAAATTTTACCTGAATGAGTGGTGAAGATATGAAGGTGATACTATATAATGTTCGGTAAACTTACACACCTAAGAAATTTGTGGCCTCATGATATTATAAACTTCATCATTGGCACATTGCAAGAAGTATTTGTCTCTGCAGCAAAATATTTCATTCATATTTCAAGAGGATAAAATATGGACATTGTGTGTCTAGCATTACAGGCAATAACTATCTTACCCAAAATAGCCATTTCTCCTGCAAATATATATATATATATATATATATATCACATAGAGCCTGAAATAATCAGTGATTTTCTGAAAAGTGATAATTGTTTTTGCCTGCAGATGTTTTGAAGTCGACTTATTTGAGGTAAAAATATGAAAGTCTATTCCTCCCCAGCTCCAACCAAGGCCTTGTCTTAACCGTATTATGTGCGATATGGACAGCGACAAACCAACTAAATCTTATAAAAGTTTTCGTGTGTCACGAGGTATTCTCTTCCTTATTAAAAGTCATCAGAACATCGACCAATTTCAGATGCAGATCTGTTACTTTCTGTGGCGCCCGTCAACAAGTTGTTACACCGGTAGGAATTCTTCCTGTTTCTCGATGATATTTCACCACCCTTTTTAATGTAGTTAGTTCAAAAGTAACATGGTGCTGTAGAATCAGTATATTTCTGATTTGACTAAAACTGTATCCACCCTGCTTTTCCCGAACAATTTTCCATTTCAAGTTCTCAAGACTGTCGCGGTAACCAAGGCAGTATGTGGCCATGGATATGGCCGCGGAGGACCGAGATGAAAATATGTTCACATGTTTACCTACTGTAAAGTATAAAATCAATTTCAACGAATGGCCATTTGTCATAACTATTAAAAAAAAAAAAAAAAAAAATCGACAAGCACAATATTCGGTCACTCGAGTGGACTTCATCAGCAATACCATCCTCCAGTGTTAAGATTTTACTGCCAATAAAATAATAGGTAGGCTATAGTGCAACACATCCGTTTCCCTGAGACCGACGAGCGCTACTGCGGTCTTGCCGTTGGATAGTTCACCTTCAATTTTGTTCCAGAAACATGAACAGAATAACTCTTACAGTACACGCCGAAGCCTACGAATACGATTGTCCTAATTTACAAGTAAAACTTACAAGTTACATGAAAGATCAGTGACCATTGCTTCGCTTTCAGCACCGAGTTGGTAGGCTAACCCTTGATATGCAATAACCATTTAGCCCACACATGCCGTGGGCGGGCGAGTAAACAAACAAACAAACAAACAAACAAACAAATAAATTTGCTCCAGGTGCCAAGGATGACTTGCACACACCTATCTGGACCATGCAGCTGTGGAAATCTGGACTGCAGAGCTGTCAGTCATTTGCCTGAAGTCTGAAGACATGGAGAATCTCGTGAAGTAGGCCACTGGCAAGGTGCCAACGTGACCACACTGCACCACTTGGTTTTGGGGCTGTTTGAAGTAGCGTCCGTTGCAAAGAACTGGCTTGAAACGTTCAGTTTAAACGCGTGCCTTGGACACAACAAAAGCTGGTTATTCCAATATACCGACATGTAAACAAACAAACAAAAAAAAAAAAAAAAACAAAAAAACAAAAAAAAAAAAAAAAAAAAAAAAAACGATAGATCACAACTGGCTGATAAACTTTAATGCCGAAATACGACAAATTGAAATATGGATGTCAAATGATCAACCCATTCAAGCACCGGTCCCGGGGCAAACTTGTTCCGGGATAATGACCACTGCCTGATAATCGACATACACACATACGATTTCTACCTTGTACACTGGCACGAAGTTTCAGATCTTGCGAGTTATGTGACCAGTATTTTGGCAGTACATGGTGACGGCCATTTGAAGTGCCGGCATCATCCAGAACTTGAATAGTCATCTGGGTAGTCAGCATTTTGACATTACAATTGTATCCATCCTTGATTTCCCGTTTAAATATGATGACGATTGTCGGGAATCGTCGATAGTTTTGCAATTCATATATATACATATATAATGATAATAATAATAATAATAATAATAATAATAATAATAATAATAATAATAATAATAATAATAATAATAATAATAATAATAATAATTTAATAAGCACCGGAGGACTGATGTGGGATCGAAGACAAGTTGACCATTTTTGAATTTTGCATATTTACAGACACAATTTCAGCTTGTAGATAGAAAATATCCATTATAATTTATAGTCGGCAAGTGTTATTCAACACCCGTGCGACGCAGTTTTGCAAAATAAAGTTGCAAATCTAATATGTGTATTAAAATACAGAGTTTCTCCCCTCAAGGACTGGAGTTTAATTGCCAGCTAGAAGGTGAACAAAAATAACGTGGAGCCAAATACCTTCCCATGTCGGATATTTGGGCACACCTAACTAACTACCTTTCTGCTCATGGCAGGCTTTTATCGATCATCGCTTGTAAAATGTGTGCACGTTCGCAATCCAAAGAGTGTGATTTAACAAGGAACATGAGCAAACAATCCACAGTGTTTGGTCTTTTCAGCGGCACTGCCAAACAACATCAGTAAATGTAATTCAATATGCAGACTAGCAATGAACGCAACCTTGCGCTTAGTTGTCCGACATTTCGGCACCCCAGTATATCCATATGAATGATTCCACACTTGAAACAGCCATCAAAATCAAATGCAGGGGAATGAAAAAATGCCAGTCCGTTGTTATCATTTTGCTCAAGGAGGGGATACATTATCAGTAGGCTACCTGGTAGGCCCGGAACAGTTGCATCGAACTAATATCCAAATCGACCAGAAGAGGAGGGCTATCGCACATTGAATAAAATATCTATATTCATGTACAGTTTTGTCGAAGTTAATTTTAATTCTTCTGTATACACATTGTTTAAGAAAATACTGGCCCTGATGCCCAGGGGGCATTGGTGGACTCGTTCGTTGTCATGGGTGACCACAGTATGACTATGAAGAGAATTTGTCTGGGCCCCACGCAGCCACACCCACAGTCACAGATCACAAAAAAGAAAAAAACAAAAACAAAAAAAAAAACAAACAAACAAACAAACAACGGAATTGTCTCTCTTCGTTGTATTCCTCTTTAAATACAACACCCGGATGTATCGTGGCAGTATATCTAACACCCAAAGATAGATACATGGCAATTCGTTACCGTTATGCTGGAAGTGCTTTAGTTCTACAAAACCAGGCTAGGCAAAGTTGCTGTTGGCCATTGCCATGGTACTGGCTATGTTAATTGTTATGAATATTAATTATCATCTGCACATAATACATTTGCAACGGACGTGAAAAAAACGTTTCCTCGGAAAATGAAACTACTAGTATGAAAAATATTAATTGGTCGGCTAATATTTATTTTATTTCTGTGATGTTTCTAGTAAAAGGAGCAAAAACAAAACAAAAACAAAAAAACCACAAAAAAATAAACAAACAAAAAAATCACATCAAAATAGTAATGGCGGCAACGCACATTTGCCAAAGTTTGCACAGATTATGAGAGGCCATCCTACAAAAAAAGGGGGGGGGGGGCAGGGGGTAATACCACGGTTTTGCCGCTCCTCTAACTTATAAAGTCATGTATTGTAGGCCTATGAAAATCTTGTATGCTTGTTAAATTGTACTTTAACAATGCATTCATGGGCCCCTTGCTCCCCCCCCCCCTCAGAACAGAAGCACCGTTAACTCTCAAATGATATTGAACCCCAGCAGTTCCTCCCTGAAGAGTCAAGCGGTTTGACGCCGTTATCAATTTGCTATAAATGGAATGTACAAAATTATAAAAAAAAAAAAACAACTCATACCTGATGTCGTCTGTATTCTCCCACCCCTCTTTCACCGTTGTATGAGCTTAGTTAAAATTCCTGCTGCTAAAGTTAAAATTTAAAATCACTCGTTCTCTCTGTATACACACACAGAAAGAATTCTCAACTGAAGCCAAACAAAAGAAATCAAGATCTTTCAGTTATGCACTTTTAAAGAAAGGAATAGAAATAGATGAGAAAAAAAAAAACTATTTCCCCTGTAAAAATTCAGTTATTGCACCTGTTGGTCTGTCTGTCTGTCTGCCTAAAGAAGTCAAATGATAAGAGACAGGTCATGGTGATTTTTTTTTTTTTATGAAAGTACCTTTTCAGTGATGTAGGCCTAATGTACTTGAAAAAAGGAAACAAAATGAATGAAAAAACCAGCGTTTCATTCGGGTTAATCAGAAACAAACAAACAAACAAAACAAAACAAAACAAAACATTCATGGAAATCAGAGCAGTCTGGCCGCGTTATACACACATGCATGTGTTAATTGCTCCCCCGCTGTTTTGTTAACAGATCGGGTTCAGATTTCAGATTCAGATTGCCTTTATTCAGCCAATAAAACTCATATTAAAAAATATAAATACATGATACAAGAGGTCAGGGAGACCCACGTTATGACAAAAAGATGTGGCTCACACATGAACCACCCTAAGGTAAGAATATATAGTTTAATATACATGTAAAAAGATTTGACAATAATGATTTATGTATGAAAATATAGGTATATGGCAGGCTGAACATCTGAGTAAAAAGAGAAGAAGTAGAGAAAAAAGCTTCTTGTCGATTTCATTGAAGTTAGTAATTACATACATGTGTGGCTGTATTAAAGGATGTGGTACATACTATGATATAAATTTGCAATTATTAATTACTTCTCTAACACATAAAACAGTATTAATTTTGAGCATACAAATTGGTAGCTGCTTAAAAATTCATTTTTAACATAGATACCAAAACCCTGTAAGCTGTGAGTGTGAAACTTATCCGTGATATTTTTTGCAGTACTATTTACTACCACAGGGATGTCATATTTCAAGCTTTGTTTAGCTAGAGTAGTATTGACTCTATTTAAATATAATGTACCACTCCCTCTTGTACTATGACTGCGGGTGTCTTGCCTTGATTTAAATGGAAGTGATAAAAGTTTGCTTGGAAGGTTTTTATTTGTGAATTTATGATAAAATTTTAGCTTCATTTGAGTAAAGATGTCATTTACTTTCAATAATTTTAACTCTTTAAACAGTGGATCGGTGTGAGCATTATATTTACTACATGTTATCGATCTTAGAGCTTTCTTTTCCAATTTTTCTATTCTATTCAGTTTGAGTGGACAAAAAATATTTAAGTCTGTTCAAAATTCCAACTGCCTGGGAAATTCTGTTTGAGATTTTTGGTTAGATGATCAGTCCAATTAATATGATGGCCAAGAGTTAGACTTAAGAAATTAAAACTGTTGACTGCTTCAATACGAATGCCATCCATGAAAACATCAGGTAAGTCTATTTTCTTTCGAATATGGTGGAATACCATAAATTTTGACTTCTTAATATTTAGAGACAGTTCATTTACTTTCAGACAGTCATTTATATTACTCAATTCATCATTGATAAGAATATTGCGATTCAACATGTTAAGATTTGCTAATAGAGTGGTGTCGTCAGCATATAGAATAAATTTGAAAATTTGGCTTGCATATGAAAAATCATTCATGTAGATAATAAATAACAGAAGACCTAGAATGGATCCTTGTGGAACCCCAGTTTTAATGTCCAAAAGTCCAGATTTGGTTCCATCGAGGTCAACATATATTGTTTTCTGTTTGATAGATAGTTTCTCAGTAGGTTAAGAGAGTTATTATTGACACCATAAAATTCAAGTTCTTCTATCAAAATGTCATGATTCAGGGTATCAAAGACTTTTGATGGGTCTAAGAATATAGAAAGGGGGTTGTTTCCATTATCCATTTCTTCAATTATTGTACTAATTAACTCCGTTGCGGCAAATTCAGTCGAGTGACCTTTCCCAAATCCATACTGACTGTCATAAAATAAATCAAATTTAATGAAATAGTCATACAGTTGAAGGAAGATCACCTTTTCAAAGACCTTTGAGATTGAAGATAGTAAGGAAATTAGTCGATAATTTGTGAAAACAGTTTTATCATCTTGCTTAAGCAGTGGTATCCCTTTGGCAATCTTAGGTGTATCTGGGAATATTCCAGTATTAATACTTTGATTGATAACAGAAGTAATAGGACTTATTAAGGCAGTTTTAAATTGCTTAAGTAGCTTGATAGAAAGGCCATCATGGCCAAAGCTAGGTTTTGGCTTTAATTGGTCTATGATTATTTCAACAATTTCAGGGGTTGTTTCTTCAAATTTTAAATTATGTCCATAGGTGTTGTTAAGGAACTGTGTAAATTGTTTGTTTAGGGTTTTTTTATTTGTTTTGCGAAATCAGGTCCAATATCAGTAAAAAATTTGTTAAATTTATTTGCTATAACTATTTTGTCATGAATAGCCTTACCATCAATGTGAAAGACATCAGGGAAGGGCCTTTTTTTTTCATTTGTTCCATTGAAAATTTCGTTAAGGGAAGACCATGTTTCTTTCATGTTATTCTTAAATTTGTTGAAAATGAAATCATAATAGTGTTTCTTGGCTGCTCTTATATTTCTTTTTAGTATACCATTGTAGGTTGTTAAGTTTGTTTTTAGTGCTGCATATTCGGGGGAATTGGGGTTCATCTTTCTTAAACGTTTGTAGAGATTGTCGCTGTATTTTATAGATGTTAGGATTCCATAGGCGATTCATTTAGGTTTTTTTATGCTTGTATTTATTAAACCGGACAGTTTTGCATGGCATATGAATATCTAGAGCTTTTCTGACGGTCTCATGCATAATGTTATAATTTATGTTTGGGTCACTGTTGTTATTCGGATCAAGCTGAGTCATAATATCAGAGTTTATTAGGTATGTTAAAGCACTTTTTACAGCTGTGAGGTCATTTTTTCTGATCTGTATGTATTTAGGATTTTGTGTCTTGCTTCTTGTATTGTTCAAACATGTAAAATAAGGTTGATGGTCAGAAAATAATTGAGTTAGAATTCCTGAGGTGGTGTCAATAGTAGAGGTCCTGATCTTGCTAAAAATATTATCTATTAGTGTACCATTTCTTAGGAGAACCTAGTAGGTAGTGTAATTTTTGGGGAAAAAAATCATGTGAGGTCATGGTATCAAAGAAATCACTATACAATTGTTTTTCCTGCATTTCTAGTAAGTTGATATTAAAGTCCCCTGCTATTAAAACTTAATTATTTGAATTTTCGAGAAATAATAAAGCTTGTGTGATTTCATTAATAAAGTTCATAGTATTTTCATTTAAATTTCTCGGTGGTCTGTATAATTTTTCCAGTATTATATTCTTTGGTAGTTCAGTGCCCGATATTTCAATAAAGAGCCCCTCCCAAAACATGGAGTTTTGTGTAGAATTCTGATCTTATAACATAATCGTAACATTCCTTTAAAAAATTACTAGACCTCCTTTGTTACTACAGATCTTCTCTTGCATGATACACTTATACCCACTAATTTGTAGTAAAGACATATCAAAATTTTCTGGTATATGACATTCCTGAAAACAGAGTGCACTTAGGTCAATATGTTTTTCCTTGAGCTCTTCAACAAAAACAAGAATTTCTGGAAATTTGGCATTGATGGAGTCAATATTAGAACTCAGTATTGTAAAACGGTTATTGTTCGTTTCCAAGCAGTCAGCCAATTCATCAACATATGGAGAATGACGAATGGTATCTAGACCTCCAATTTCATCGTCACGGTCAATTTGCGTTTGGAGTATATGTGTTAGAGAATTATTATTTAGTCCGCCAGTTATGTGTTCTAGAAAAAAGCCTATAATGTTCAGTAGTCATTAAAAGTTTTTAATCACAGAGATTAGTACGACACATGAAGCAAGACAAAAGTTAATGACCATCAGCACGAACAGCTCGACAGAAGCGAGCATGAAGTCCTGGTGAATAGGCCTAAAAAAAAAAAAAAGTAAAGAAACAGATGAACGTATTCACCTTCTATCTGTCTTGTTGAAGATAAACGTGTGTGGAAGTGTCAAATTTATTTTACACTGTTAAGAAAATATACCGCGGACAGGTAAAATAAACAAAGAATAAAAGATTGATGAGGAGTTCGTTAGTCTGACATTAAAATGCCACCATCTTGGATATTCAGTGCGGTACTGCTGTCAGACAAGAGTATAGACACATTTGTTTTACATGGATTGTGAAAGAAGTAAAGCATTGACTTATCGAGTCACTCTCCATGGCACAGATGTTGGCGTACACTTCCCACCTTGCTTGGTGGAGGAAACCGAAGAACTCGGAGAAAACCACCGTTCACTGTTACAGTGGTAGGAACTTTTTCCACATGCTGCCCAGGACGAGAATCGAACCCGGGTCGCAGATGTGAAAGGCGAGCGTCTTACCGCTCTGCCAACCGTGCACCCGGAACTATAAGGCGGCGGAATACTGTTTATAAAAGCGGTAGAAGGGGACTGTCACTGTCCCTAGTGACGGTAACTATGCAGATTTCGTAGAGAGTACATCGGGAAAGATAATACAAGTATAATAGCAATTATTGTTTGATGAACTTTGTGGTGTTTAACCCAGGAATATTATTGCGTAAATCGTTGATCGACACTATTGGAATGGCAGTCCCAGGAAGTTTTTTGATGTACACAGTCCCATTATCGGTCCACGTGGTGCTGATAAGCTTGCCTTGCATAGCTTTCCTTCCGAGAATGATAACTTCAGATTGGGTTAGGTCCTCATTAATGTATATGTTAATAAGTCCTTTCTTAACCAACTTTGTACGCTGGAAATAAAGTTTTCTTTTATCCCAGCGCGACGCGAAACATACGGAAATCATTCTGTTTTTTGTTGTTAGTTTTATTTCCGACTCTATTTGCCGTAAATGTACCAGCGAAGTTAACGTCTAACGTTGTAGCCAAATCTAATACAACCTGATTAGTTTGTTTGTTATCTTTTTCTTCAAGACCATTTATCAGTACGTTGTTGTGTCTACCGGTAGCGACCATTTCTTGTTGGATTTCAGCTTTTGCTCTTTCTTTCTTCATAGAAGTAAGTCGCTCTTCATGTTTGTATACCGTGGACTCAACGTTGCCCAAGCGAAGTTTTACGGGCTCCAGTTTATTTCTAAGATAGGTCTGAATGGCCGTATCTAAGGCTGGAAGGAGGGCTTCTTTTAAGGCAGATATGATAGTTGGACTGCAGATCGCTTCTTGTACTGCAACACTAATTTGCGTTGATAAATCAGTATTTGAGTCGCCGTTATTGATACTAATTTCACTTTCACTTTCTTTTGCGTCAGTGCATTTTACAGTTCTTTTTCGTTTCTTATCTTGACTTTTCACGGTACGTTCAGACAGGAACGTGTTATAGATGGACTACCAACGGGAGCACTAATCCCTTTAGTGGTCAACTGGGCACGACGACTACAAAGCGTGTTCACTAGCGCCGCTCAAGTTAATCCCCCCTGCTCAGTCCGTTTGTTGTTCCATCTATGTTTCCGCGTTCGGCTGTATCGGGTTACATACATCAGGCTTACATCGGGTGTGGTATTGTACCAAGTTCAAAAACGGAGAGTTTTATGCGTGTGCAACCAGTCTCATCGTTTGAATCAGAACCGTGCGAGTCCATCGATGTGTTTTTCGTTGAAATCGGCCGATAAAAGGGCTAGCTAGTTTTTGCATTTTTTCTGTCCAAAATGATGCAAATTTAGACTACTTGCGTGCGTAATAACTCCTGGCGCCGTAATCAGCAATACAAAATGTAGTTTTAGATGAATAGTGTATGCCGGTAGGATCATAATGGTGGTTTCATTTCTTGTAGCTGAGTCCGGCGTAACGCTAAATTTTCACTTTAAAATGTGGAACACGGTGAAAAAATTTGCACATTTCAGTCGGTGACGCGATTATTCTCGCCTTTCATCGCGTGACCTGGCCCACGAGACTGCCAGCAGCCAGCGCGGACCGTGGTGTTGTGTTTGTTCAGCACTGAAGGTGCTCGCTCAAAAACCCGATCACTTGAGCAGCGGCAACAAAGATGGTACAAAGGGGGCCCCGCCGTTGGTAGCCCATCTATAGGTCTTGGACCAGTAACCTAGGCCTAATGCATTTACATGTTAAAATAGCGACATTCGCTGGCTTATTTCTCCTATTCGAAACGTAAAACTGCAACTTCCTTGGCATTCTGCTTCAAGTTTATACCGGTAGCAGCAAGTTAAAACCAAGAAAATGGGGGGTCATGTGATTAAGTTTTTTTTTACAGGTGCATTTGTGTACCTTACCTCCATGATTGACCGTTCCGCGCCAAATATGTCTCCAAAAATACACAAAGTTATCACATGATTTAAAATATTTGTAGAGTAGCAGTGCCTTTCTAAAACTCACAGTTGATAAGTATTTTCCTATCCAAAATGATGATGGGACTCAATTTGGGATGCTCTGCTCCTGTGATATTAACATCCAATAGACACAGCAACAGTATTCAGTACTCGATCAAAAGTTGTGGATCAGTTGACCCGACCTTGAGGGGTTACTGGTCCAAGACCTATATATATATAGTGATCTGCATGTTCAAGCTTTATTTTTTGTCATCATAAAGCACAATGTGGTGCTTGAAAAAAAATGAAATGATTGGATGTTAAAGTTGTTTTTATTGTATGAAACAAGAGCTCTTGCATTTGTGTGTGCCCCCTTCCCAATTCCAATAGACAGTGCAGCTTGGCACTCCATGTTGACATCAACATGTCATATGAAATACTACAAAAATATGTAATTAACACAAAGTGGAAGGCAATGGCAGTAATTTACTGGTATTGGCAAATATGTTTTGTAAAAAAAAAAACAAACACAGCTGAGTTGTACCTGCAATGACCCCCTGCAGAGAGTGGTCCACCCTGCCATAATTTACACCCAATTGTATTTGGCTCATATGTGGCCAACAAATATGCTAATTCCTCTTGACACCACTTGTGTGCCTAGAAAATGTGAAAAAATAGTGAAAGATGCCATTTGGTTTAGGTGTGTGTACAGAAAAACAGGCATATACATGCAGACTCAAAAGCCTGTATATTGGGGTATAGGTCTTGGACCAGTAACCTAGGCCTAATGCATTTACATGTTAAAATAGCGACATTCGCTGGCTTATTTCTCCTATTCGAAACGTAAAACTGCAACTTCCTTGGCATTCTGCTTCAAGTTTATACCGGTAGCAGCAAGTTAAAACCAAGAAAATGGGGGGTCATGTGATTAAGTTTTTTTTTACAGGTGCATTTGTGTACCTTACCTCCATGATTGACCGTTCCGCGCCAAATATGTCTCCAAAAATACACAAAGTTATCACATGATTTAAAATATTTGTAGAGTAGCAGTGCCTTTCTAAAACTCACAGTTGATAAGTATTTTCCTATCCAAAATGATGATGGGACTCAATTTGGGATGCTCTGCTCCTGTGATATTAACATCCAATAGACACAGCAACAGTATTCAGTACTCGATCAAAAGTTGTGGATCAGTTGACCCGACCTTGAGGGGTTACTGGTCCAAGACCTATAACACGTCCCTGGTTCAGACATCTTCGCCAACGGAGTAGTATCATAAAAACTACAGTTATCCACAAAACTGAGTAATTCAGTACTTGACTCAGAACCTGAAGAGCTATCAAAAATGTTCAGAACTGAATCAGATGAGTCAATTGAATGAAAGGAGTCGCTTCCTTGACCGCTAGACATGTAACGATATGCACGTGCTATTGTTTACAAACAGCTTGTGTGATGGTAACGATGTGGGCGTGTCCAGCTGTCCATATCAAGTGCTGAAAAATGCTCTGAGAACAATGTAGAATCCTTAAAACTAAACGGGGATAAATCTACATCTACATTTGCAAATGTCAAAAACTTTTGGCTGCTTGTACCTCCATTGGACAATACACAGCAGATTTTCACGCATTTCTGATTATTTGCCCTGGGGTGTATATGTATGTGTAAATATTTCGAAACATATAACATTTCTGCCAACCTGGTGTCTCAGAGGTAGCTGCCAACCTGGTGTCTCAGAGGTAGCAAATGTATCCCTTATGTGCAGAGGATACAACTGCCTATGATATGTACTTTTCATAGTTTCAATGTTTGCAACTAATGTCAGCATACTGGAGTATAAAATGTAAATATATAAAATATTTGACACATATATCATTTACCAAATGTATACATGGCAAATATTGAGTACTTATGAACAATGTGTGCCAGTGATAGGTTTTTCTATTTTTCATATATGTATATATTTATGTTTGTGAAAGTTAATGTTTGCACAATATGTTCATAGAGTTCTTTTATGAGATAAGGATTTAGAAATGAAGCACATAGATGCTTCATATAATGACTTATTTGCCACTTGTGTTCCCTGGAAGGTTTACAGTAGCTTCATATAGGAGCTTTATGCCACAAACGTGCACCCATGTCTCAAATAAGCTTGTGATGAATGATTAATGCACTTATCATAGCAAGGGATGTGTGTAAGATTAATTCATTTCATGGTAATGATGCTCTATTCATTCACTCCACCTGCGATCTCCAGCATCCATGAATGTTTCAGGCAGTACATATATCAGTCTTACGCATCCCCCAGTTCTCAGGTATGATGCATTTTAACTGCCTATGTACTGTTTATGACAGCCAGTACGCAAATACAAATCTCATGTGTGCAGTATAGGCACTTTGTGCATCCCAGGTGTCAAAGCTATACTTCATAGCCCAACTGTTTGGTTTTAATGCTACATGTGTGCTCTTTCCAGTCACTCCATCTGTGATCTCCAGCATGCATGAATGTTTCAGGCAGTACATATATTAGTCTTACGCATCCCCCAGTTCTCATGTATAGTGCATTTTAACTGCTTATGTACTGTTTATGACAGGCAGTAAGCAAATACATATCTCATGTGTGTTCTATAGGCAGTTTGTGCCCTCCAAGGGTCAAAGACATGCTTCATAGCCGAAATATTTGATTTTTATGATACATGTGTGCTTGATACCTTCAGTCCTGCTGTGATCTCCAGTGCTCATGAATACTTCACGCAGTACATATATCAGTCTTAGGCACCCGTCAGCTCCCAGGCATGGCGCATGTTAGCGGTTTATATACTGTTCATGATCTTCAGTACGCAAATAAATCTATCACTTGTGTTATATATGCAGTTTGTGCGTCCCAGGTGTCAAAGCTATACTTCATAGCCCGACTGTTTGGTTTTAATGCTACATGTGTGTTCTATCCATTCACTCCATCTGTGATCTCTAGCATTCATGAATATTTCAGGCAGTACATATATTAGTCTTACGCATCCCCCAGTTCTCATGTACAGCGCATTTTAACTGCCTATGTACTGTTTATGACAAGCAGTATGCAAATACATATCTCATGCGTGTAGTATAGGCAGTCTATGCCTTCCAGGGATCAAAGACATGCTTCATAGCCGAAATATTTGATTTTTATGATACATGTGTGCTTGATACCTTCAGTCCTGCTGTGATCTCCAGTACTCATGAATACTTCACGCAGTACATATATCAGTCTTAGGCACCCGTCAGCTCCCAGGCATGGCGCATGTTAGCGGTTTATGTACTGTTCATGATCATCAGGGGCGGTCTCTCAAAAGAGGTACCACTGTAATCCCTTTTAGCCCTTTTCGCCACTTAGATAATCCATTTCCATTCCATTTGATCTCCTATTCACCCTCTACATAATTCATTTTCATTCCATTTGATCTCCTAATTACAACTTGATTAAATTTATCCATTCCAATCCTTTTCATCAATTAGATTTCATAAAATTAAAATAAAATTCCACTTTCAGGCATTTCCATGTAACTAGGGACATGAGGGTCAAACATGAAAATACTTTCCTTTTTGTTTTTTATCTATGATTTGATACTTAAGCCAAATATATCAAGTTTGCAAAAACCACAATTTCATGTACAAAGCCATTCATACTTTGACAACATATACACTGTAGCCAATTCACAAAAAAATTAGAAATTTTTTTAGCCATTTTCTCTGTGTTTTCATTGTTTTATAAAAACAAAATATTTTTTCTTGTTCATTTAACATTTTGTTCCATTATCATCATTCCACACAATACATTTTCTTACACAACATTAATTTAGGAGATAGACATATATCAATACTTATTTAAAATGATTTATTCAGGTGAGAATCAGATTTGGTGCATATGATGCCTGTCATTTCTCTTTTTTAAAAAGTCAATACCAAAACTGATGAGAGATGCTAAGAAAAAGATTTTTTTACAAAATTTCTTGGCATTTCTCGGTAAAAAGTGCCAAAAGTGGGTTTCTCAGCGTTTTGGCTCTCTTAGTGCTAGTTATCCTGCCATCTTGATGTTCTGTCTTTTTTGTTGTCCTGCTTCCCTTGGGAGGGTAATAAAGGTACATGTATGTCTTATGGCTAACACATCTGCTTTTGGTATTACATAGTACTGCATTACATTTCTAGAAAAACAGACCAATTCATCTCAGCATGGCAGTGTTGGGTGGTCATGCTTTCCTATTTATTCTGCTTCTTTTTTTGCTTAAAAACTACCATTTGTTGTCTACTTACACAGCATATTCCATAGAAACATTATGGGATAAATTCAAACCATCTTCGCGTGCATTTTTGGTTGGGAATCAATGATTTGCTGCTCATGGTTTCCTGCCCAAAATCATTTTGTCTCAACCAGAAACACTGCTCATGATGGTTCATATAAGTAATCCCATTCCGTGTGAAGGTATGTGCTTCTACAGTGAAATCTTGAGATTTAAAAGTTGGATAATTACAACGCTCAGTATGTATAATTTAGTAGCTTTTGAACCATACTTAACACATCAAATTATAATTGTTACATATCTATAGACAGGTCTCTATCCATTGGCCCATGACTTGTGCATGACCATGAGGTTGGTCCTTTTTTAAGTGTTGATTTACGTTTTCCATAAAGAATTAAACTTCTTAAAACAATATTTCAAAAATGGCATGTACAGGCTTACTATTCAAATTTAGTAGGAAGGCAAGGTTTAATCCACCACAGTGACATGGGCAAAATTCATGTCCATCACTGCACCTTTCTCAGTCCAGTGATGGGGTTTTCCTCCCTGAACCACATCACAGGTTCTACTGATTATGATTGCCAATCAACTTGAGATTTTCACAAATTAGCAATAGGTCTTTATCAGCTATGTATTTTAATGTTACCTTGAATTTAAACCTGGCAGTAAAAAATGTTGAAAAATTTATGAAGAAAAGAAAAAAATTCCACCATACATTTCTTTTTAAAAGTGACTTGTAAAACTGCAGCACAGCAGCAGGCAAAATGCTGTGGTCTTTGTAAGGCTGATCCAGCAAAATAGTAACTTTACAGAGAAAAAGCAAAAAAGGTAACGTCAGAGATGCTGTGTCAGGGCCTTAAGTTTTGCTTAGTTAAAGGCACAACACTTGGCTACCAGTGATACAGTCAGAAAACACAGAGCCCTGAAGAGAAAAGTCACATCAGCCATTGGTCAAGCCACTCCAGAACAGGCTACACATAGTGCAGTAAACACCCAAGAACAGGTTACACCCAATGCAGTAGTATTCGTGGAGTTTCAAAGACCACAAGCCCTTGGAAAAACTACTGCTAGGGCCAAATGGTCTCTGCCTAGAAGTTCCCAAAAAAGAAAAGCAGTATCACAGAACCTGGCAACAGAAAATAAAGTGACTAATAACATGTGGTTGATCCTAAGCCAAACCGGATAACCCAAATCTTTGAACAAACCAAACAAGAACACTGTGACAGTGCTGTGCACAGCTGACACTTCATGAACAAACTAGAGTGATCAATGCCACCTAGCGTACAGCTTTCTTTGACCCTTCAACAAGGAAAATTTCCTTCAAGTTTCAGCATAATCTAAATGGTGGTTTTCAGAGTAGATGTTGAAAGACGCAAAAGTACATAACAATTTGTCGCAAAATGTAAAAAAAAAAAAAAAAAATTACAGAAACACCTGTTGAAAAAATTAAGGTCTACCAGTCCCTGTCTCTGTGCAATTTCAACATACATGTAGCTGGACCAGTGGTTTTGGAGAAGACTTTTTTTTAAAGATTTTACACAAAAATGAAAAAAAAAATGAAAAAAATAACAAAAATGAATGAAGCCTACCCATGAAAACATGAATGTGAATGATGGGAAGGACAGACAAGAGATGGCTAGTCATTACACTAGAACAAGGACTGGGTCATCAAGGGCCATGAAAGCATCAGATTTTTATAGTCATGAGACTTTAACATGGAGGTCAACGACACCCAATTGCAATCACAAGTGAATTCCTAAGCTACCTGGGTACACATGCTATGCACCTGTTTTTATATGGTCATTAAATGACTTAGATACTGAATTTACATATGGAAACTAGTGGTCACTGATTTTGTAAAACAATCAAATGTCTCCTGGTGGAACACCTTTGTGTGTGAAGGGTTGAACCAATACTATAATAGTAGTTGGAATTCTTTTATCCCAGAAGAAAATGATGTGACCATGACCTAAAGGTCAGCGATGAATTTCCATCGCATACTTTAGCAGATATTCCACAGAAAACCAACAGGAATGTGTGCATATATCACTGAATACCTGAACTAAAAAATTGATACCAAACCAGGACTCCTTAGTAATGCTATCAAATGTACAGCTCCCTTTGACCTTTCATAACGAACATTTCAACTAAGTTTCAGCATGATCTGAATAACGGTTTTGGAGCAGATGTCAAAATTAGCAAAATCACACAAAATCTGCAGCTCCACCTAATGAAGCACAATTTAAGTCTAGGGGTCCCCAGAAGTGACCATATGCAATTTCGAAGCAATTGGCCATGTGGTTTTGGAAAAGAAGATTTCTTAAGATTTGACCAAAAAATGAACAAAACAAGATGGCTGTGTGAACAGCCTATGCTCAGCTGATCTACAGATGCATCACATTTGTGGTTCTGTGAACTTTGGATAGGATCAAAGTCAACCATGTATTGAGTAAGTCTGACCTCTATAGAAGAACACTGCTAAGGCACAACCCCACCAAGTTTGAAGCGGACCTGGATGACAGTTTTGGAGAAGTCGAAATTGTGAATTATTGACCAACGACAGATGATGGACGACAAACGGAGGAACATAAGATAAGCTCAGCTGACTGACAAGTCAGCTGAGCTAAAAAAAATTTAAAATCCAAAATTTGATGGAGCTTGACCATTTGAACAAACTTGGCAGAGGTCCACCCAAGGTACATTCCCATTAAGTTTGAATTGAATCTGCCCAGTGTTGTTGGACAAGAAGTCGAAAATGTGAATTTTGGATGCCAGACACCAGACTGACTGATGAAGACCCCACTACATAACCTCATCTGACTGACAAACTAGTGACAGGTTTTTACTTGAGAGATGACACTTGTAGACAAGCACCAGGCATAAAAGACAGCAGTGACCCTAGATGGGAAAAATTAAGTGCAAACCATGCATCAGGTCATGTCTCATGGAAATTTTCCATATCTTTAAGGAGTAACCACATACTGAAATAGGAAAATCAATGATAAACCATGCTCAAATATTGTCTTTGAAATCTTTTTCATGTTTTTGCTCATATTTGGGCAAAAGCGTCGATCTGTGGTCTGTTATTTGGCTGTTGTGTGTGTATTGTAATGCTGCCATGGTATAAAAAATCACACAATGTAACGCCCATCACAGTGGAGTAGTAACACCCATCACATGACATTTTTATCATGCATCTGATGAAGAAAAGTTAAGACTTTTAATCACACAATTTATCTGCAAAGTTACCACTCTTTATCTCTCACACAGTGGTGAAATTAATTGGACACAACTACTTTATTCACAGTTTTCTCTTTTAACTTTTCCTGTCAAAAGTGGTGTCCCTTTGGTGTAACACCCTTCACACATTTTTATAACATCCCTGAATTTTATGTTTATTGATTGGAAATTTCTTTTTCCCTGCAAACAATTCACATCTAGTGACTCATAAAAACCACCCCAGATTTTCAATGTTCTTATTCAGTTTGCTGGGAGATATTACTGCCTGAAAGAAAAATTTTGTGTCTGAATGTAATGCCCATTGCCATGGAAATGCCCTTTCATTCCATTTGATCTCCTGTTCGTTTCCATACAATATCCTTATCATTTATGATAATGAAATATAATTCTTGTTGCTTTACATATGTAAGATGTAAAAGCTTTTGTAATTTGTTATCCCATAACTTTGTCAATAATTCAAGAAATCCATTTCATTTTCCCAAACTTGTATCACCTTAAGTCACATTATATTCTGATATTTAATTAGTAATCAATTCTGCTATGCTGATCCATAGAGGAAGTCAAAAATTGCATTAACACACAAAAATTTCATTAAAAATAGACAAAAATTCCAACACCACCTGGTCACCATAATAAGAACTACATGACCCCAGGTGACCCTGCGTGCAATATTAAAGTTATTGGCCCAGAAAGAGACCAATATGGTGAGCTCTAACAACTGAAGTAACAGATGGATCTTACTGCATTAAATGTGATACGATGTTATCAGCAATTGTTTCTAACACAAGGAGCCCATTTGCTAAATGAATTCTTTCCTCATTGTTAAGTAAAGAATATGTTTTACTAATATACAATAGAGGAGGTGTTCTCTCTGAACCACTGTCATCATCCAGGTCTAGATCTTTAAATCTTAATTTCTTCTGACTCCTTGTTGACTTTAAGCTTCTAATAATCTCTTTCTCTTTGACAGTTTCATCATTGACAATTTCTTCTTCTACAAAAGTGAGGTCATCTTCATGGTCCTCATCTGACTCTGAAGATAATACTTCATTTGGGTTTTCTCTTCCTGGCCCTGGATCCTCTTCATTTGGAACACTTTCAGTTGCTTCAGGACAATCTCTGCTCCTTTTAGATGCTTCATATTCCTTGTGCAACTTTTCCCCTTTCTCATCGCCTGGCACCAACCACTGAAAGTCTTCTTTACAAATCTTCAGAATGACAACACTGACCTGACAAAAAAACAAGAGGCATGTGTGAATTATGTTTAGCTGACCTTCAAATTCACCACAATGGTGGCTCTGTGACCTTGAGGATAGGATACCAGTCGGTATGATTAATGAAAAATTAAAAAATCACAAGAGCATGACTATTAGTATAAACTCAGTAGAAACCCACCCAAAGAACATCTCCACCAAGTTTGAAATGAATCTAGCAGATGGTTTTGGAGAAGGAGTCTAAAATGTGAATTACCATTCTAAACACCTTTGACTTACATGGACAACAATAGGAAGGTCTGCATCAACTGATAAGTACATGTGTACCAGTATTGAAACAAGATGGCTGTGTGAACAGCCGATGCCCAGCTGACCTAGCAATTCATCACACTGGTGGTTCTGTGAACTTGGGACAGGACAAAATAGGAAGACACTTATCAAAGGTCAGATGTAAGTATGACACAAATATGGCCAAAATTATTGAAGTTATAACCAGTACAAGATATTCCCATGTGAAACTTTCCTATTAAAACTTTTTTAAAGATCCCCCCCCCCCCAATATAATAATAAAACAAAAAATCACTGGAGTATGACCATTTGAACAAACCTGGTAGAGGCCCACCCAAAGTATATTGCCAGCAAGTTTGAAGTCAATGTGACTGACATTTTCTTCGAAGAAGTCCAAAATGTGAACAAGCATTAAAACATCCATTGACTTACACAGTAACCATGAGGAAAGGTGCATTTACCGATAGGTACCCAAAATTGAAACAATTGTTAAAAATCAGGAACCCATGGCAGTGCCACCTAGGGAACATTTTTAATTGACTCTTCCACAAGGAACATTTCCACAAAGTTCAGCTTAATCTGAGTAACAGTTCTGGAGAAGTTGCACATGGAAAAAACACACAAAAAAATCATTAAAAAGTAGAAAAAAATTGCAGCACCACCTAGTGAACAAATAAGAACCAGGAGTCACAAGGAGTGTTCCTGTGTGATATCAAAGCAATTGGGTGAGGGGTTTTGTCCCTAGGAGCATTTCTGTGTGATAACACAGTAACTTGGTGAGCGGTTTCAGAGAACAAGACTTTTTAAGATTTACCCCAAAAAAGAACAAAAAAAAAAAAAATAAAAAAATCCAAAAATCACTGCAGTGTGACCACTTGAACAAACTTGGTAGAAACCTACCCAAGGTACATCCCCATCAAGTTTGAAGTAGATCTGGCTGACAGTTACACTAGTATCATTAGTAAGACTTTGATCTCCCCCCACAACCACACCAAATTTGGTGAAGATCCACCACAATTAAAGAGGCTAGAGTGTTCACAAGATTTTCACATTTCAACCCCTACGTTACATAATATTGTAGGTGGTGCCACCAATACCGAAAGGAACCCAGATTTTTATACACGCTGTAAGTCCTGAGAGTTGTATTGGGCTAATATCAAAACATTTACAGTTACTGCTCTCACAACCCAAAAGTTTATGGACGTCTGCTTTGAAACTTAAAAGCTTCATACACTATTCCACCATATACTAACACTGGTATAAACAGGTAAATATTAATACAACTTTTAGCACCACAAAGTTGACTAGAGGTGTTCTGAGGTAAAGTGTACTAAGGTATTAGCTGGAAGCCACCTCTTCCACTATACTGGATGATGGTTGAAATGAAATAAATCCTGCAAAAAGTGAGAATGATCATGGTTTTCCGACTTAAGACAGACTAGAGAAAATTCTCTGGGTGGGTTAAGTATACTTTACCCCAGGTACTTTCCCTCTTACAACTCTAAACACTTTGAGGACTACACTTTGTCATTTCAAACTCCATCTTGTAATATTTTCACTAATGTTCTTGAGTTAGTGTTTTTTTTTTACGTATTTGATCATATCTCTGGAAACATTTCAACAGTTTTGCGTAGTTGTTGATTTTTTATAACCTTTGCATTGTAGCTTTTGCAATGAAGCTCTGACACTATTGACAAAATCGCCAAAAAGTGTGGTGTTTCTAGCAATATGTATCACTTGTCTGATACAAACTCCATATGCTTGTTTCTTGGGATTGTTTCCTGTCAGGTCAGGGTAAGAGATAATATCAAATCGAACTGGTCTCTCTTATCAAATATTTTTGTTACATACTGGTTGTTCTATATTTCTATATCCAGATCAAGGAAAGTAGCTTTTGTATCACTTTCATTTTCCAGATTTAATATTAGTTCTTTGGGATATATGTTTTTCCGATTTCCCTTAATTTCATCTCCACTGTTTATATACGGATATATATGACGGATATGAATGATGCTATAAGCTCTGCGACCTTAAGTCAGCAGACCTAAAAAGGTAATTTGTAATTATGAAATTATGCTAGATTACCACAAATAGGTAACATTACCAGCATTGTGGGCTGGTCCCTAACTGTACGCATGGCCATTTTTTCTGGGTTTAAGTGCACAAAGCACAGTAATGTACATGTATAAATGTGTTTTGGTTTGATAGTAACTTATGTATGAAACAAAAGGTTTTAAAAACACTAATACTTGTCATCACTCTTCTTTGAATTTGAGTTACCTGAGTGAACAAAAGTGAATAAACATATGAGCAGGTTTCAAAGTGTTTAATGATGTATCATATGAAATAAAGCATATTTACGAGTTTAATGACAGATGAAATTGACAAACTCCTTCTCCCTACTATCCAAGTGAATCCACATTTTACATGTAATAAAATGCATTGAGCAGCCTACAGCAGCAGTCAGGGGCAGCCAGCAATGCAGGATGGTCGCCTGCTAACTGCGGCTGGCTGCTGCCAAGCCCCAAAAGCCTCATTGACAAATGTGGCAAACCCTGTTCAAGTAACTGCTGGTTGTGCCCAGCAACAATGTGTCATGTGTACATTGTTCCCGCTTGTCTCAGTACTTCTCTTGATGAGTTCTTTTTACAAGTTTGAAACTCTCAAATTCCTAAAGTCAACTATTGTGCATCCACTGATTGTGTGGAAGACAGAACACCTGCTTTATGAAACCACTTTTTGGCCCACCCTAAGACTACACCATTATAATTATCTATAGCATGTCATCTAAACCATACCAACAGTGGGAAATTTTGGGTTTTAAATTCCCATGTATATGAGACCTTAATTCTTACATTTGAGAACTTAATTCTTAGTCAAGATCACCTACATGTACCTAAGTGATCTTGCAACAAAGTTCACATTCAGCAATATGGGCTGATCTGGTCAAAATGTTCAATCATGAAGTTAACATTGCCCCCTTGATGTTAATGTAGCCAAGAAGCAAACATCTTGGGGCAATCTCTATCTTATCAGCTCTGCTGCAGGAGGTCATTGAGCTTGTGAAATCACTGATGCTGATGCAAACTGATCAGCTTGGCAGTCATTAGCTAGGATTTTCAAACCAGAGCCATGCCCAGGGGGCATGAATGTCTCCCAGCATAATTCAAGCCACTGTGAAGTTTTTCTACAATACTTATTCAAGCATGATGTAACCAATTAAGTGTGACAGTGATGGTACAAATCTGTAGTAACCATTACTGTAAATCGTTTATCCAAGTATGAAAGCTCTACCCAGTGTAGTTAGTGAAATAATGCCACTCAGAAGTTTTTTGTTGACAGACGGAAGGACTCACGGATGGATGGACAGATGTACAGACATCCGTAAAGTGAGTGCTCATTCTCGTCAACAGCTTATGCTGGTGAGACAACAAACACACTTTATGCAGTGAAACCTGTACTGAAAGAGCAATCTCTGGGACAAAAGACAAAAGCTTCATGCTATATGGTGCTTCCCCTTTGCTTATGAGTATGATGATAAACCAGATTTTACATTGTCTGGGCTTCATTACAATGCCAAACTTTCACAAATCCCTTTTCATCCCAGCTCAGCGAATTCATATGTTACTTGCGATCCATTCACATGCATGTGAATGTCTACCATCTCAACCTGGGCCATGCTGATGCATGTGATTGACATGTGATCAAATCCACCAGTTAGAAGCCTTAAAACTACCACAGTGATATTTTGGTTCAGATTATAGGTAATTCTTGGAGGGATATTGACAGAACTCAAATCAAGTACACCTCTGAAAAGAAATTTGCTGTCAATATTCTTCCATATTTTGTGGTAGTATCATAAGGCTGATGGTCACACAGACGGACAGACAGACAGACACAGGTGACAATAAACTGTGGTACTTTAATCATGTGTCCATGGACAAAACGACAAGGTATAAATGCTATACACATACTTGCTATGTTAACTTGACCACCATTTATAGATCATCTGCCTAACTTTGTGTGACCACTTTTTTTGCCTTTCCTATGGGTAGTCTCTCAAAGGAGAGACAACTCTACTCACCATCATCCCTTGCTGGATTAATCCTACTTTAGTAAAGTAAGTCTGCAACCCGGAACCTTCCTTCTTGTCTGTTTGGAAAACTGTATCATCTGCGGACAACAGAAGTTCCAAAAAATGTTGCGGTAATACTTCATCTAGGCCCTCTTGAATATGATGCCAAGGTACTTTTGGTCTTGCTTCTCTTTCCTGGAGACATCTTTCTGCATTCCCTGCTTTATTATGTTTTGTTTCCCTTTTCACCTGGAAATTAGAAATATATACAACATACATTGACTGGAAAGGAGCAACTCCTTAGGTTTTCACAACTTGCTAAATTGAACTGCTGCTGTTCCTCAAGCCAAGGAGTGCCTAGAATACATACATAAATTGCAGATGGAAAAGCTTTACTATGATTCAAGCCCTGCTCACACTGCCACAATTTACCAGATTTCATTCACATTATCATGTTATGTGCAAAAGCAGCATTCAAGTGCAGCTAAAATTCTTGGAACTGCAATGTTTTAAGAATAAACAACCCTTTCAGAAAGAAAAAACCCAGTGGTGTCTACTTGTGCAGGCTCTGCTTTTAGTGTGAACCCAAAATGAGCATGTTTACTGAACAATGAACATATACATGTGCAAACCCGCCAATTCAATTCACTAGATGAATCCAAAAGTAAACCTTACAGAGAGGATGCTTGCATTTCAGAAGTCACAAGTTACAGTCAGAATGGCCATCGTAGTGTCTTTGTGATGTTAAAAAAATGTAAATGTCAAGTCTGAAACAAGAGGACAATGATGGTTCTGTGCTTTGGTGACTTTCAACATGGGAACCCAGCGAAGTTAGTGAAGGAATCATTCACAGTACCTGTCTTTACTTCCTATGATTGACATGCTTGTAAATATGTGGTGAAATTAAATTTGGTCAATTGAGCAGCTACAGGATATCAGCATTAAATAAGAAATGTATACGATAAGCTACATGTGTACTTGATGACATTTATGATTCACTTCCCTAGAGAGAATTAAAACAGTGAATATATGCAAAAAATTAATTTGAAAATGAGGTTTCATTCTGTTGATCTACTTCACATAATGATAAATAGAAACAAATGCAAAATAAATTAAAACACAATCAGAGATTGCTGGATCCATGCCCCCCTCGCCTCACTTATAACCTTGCTATTCACAGGTCTCATTTTCGAATGACTGTAGTCAAAAGAAATAGGCTATCACTGTGACCGAGATACTTGACCTAGTGACCTACTTTTATGCATGACACACTCTTGCGTCCAGATACACAGGTGTGTAAACTTTCATGATTCTAAGTCACAGGGCAATAGAATAACAGTCAGGACATGAAGTGTAATGTAGTTTTACATGAATATATCACCCTTATGTCCAGATGCATATGTGTGTAAAGTTTCATCAATCTAACTTGAAGGACAACATAATTACAGCCAAGACATAAAGTGTGACGCAGTTTTACAAGATTGTATCACTGTAACCCATATAAATGACCTAGAGACCTACTTTTGTTTCATGACACACCTTTAGGTCCAGATATGTGTGTGTGGAGTTTCATCAAGCTAAGTTAAATAGTTAAGGAAATATAGCACAGACACAATTTTATAAGGATATGTCACTGTGATCCTGATATTTGACCTAGTGACCTGCTTTAGTGCAAGACACACTTTTATTTGTATGTGCATTTGTGTGGTAAGTTTCATTAATCTAAGTTAAATAGTAAAGGAATTATAGCCCAGACACGATTTTACAATAATGTCACTGTGACCCAGATATTTGACCTAGTGACTTACTTTAGGAACCTACACACCCTTATGTCCAGATTCACCTGTGTTTAAAAGTTTCATTAAGGTAAGTTGAAAGACAAGTGAATCATAGCCTGGACACTAATAGCAGAGACCCAGATACGTAAACTTGTGACCTACGTTCGTTTCATGACATACCTTTAGGTCAAGATATATGTGTGAATGAAGTGTCATGAAACTAAGTTGAGTAGCAAAGGAATTATAGCCCGGACACAATTTTACAAGGATATGTCACTATGACATAGATACTTGACCTAGTGACCTATTTTTGGCACATGACACACCCTTATGTGTAGATGCATCTGCGTGTAAAGTTCTGTTCATCTGAGTAGAAGGACAACCGAATTATAGCCCATACATGAATAGTGATTGACGGATGGACACACAAGTGTACTCTTGGGAGAGTGGACGCACAGACATAAAGAAAAAGTGAATACAATATGCCCCTCTTCTGGTAGGAGGGGGGCATAATTACGTTGGATAGGCCATCATGCTACAGATCCACTGCACTGTGAAGTGACCTGGGAGCTGTACCCAAAGTCTCCCGAACAGTAGTGGTCCCATCCATATCAGCCATTCCAGTTCCGACTCTGTCTTGGTGTCCCAATGATATTAGTAGAACAAATACCTCGCTCTGGAAATAGCGTCAAGGTACAGTATATCGTCAAATATGAACTAATCTTCAGAATACATACTGATATGTATCACTTACAAGTTTCTAGAAAAAAAAACCTATATAGATTTCATTAAGGAAACGGGTGGCTGTAGTTTTTGTGCTTTGCCATTTATGAGTTCACAGCTACAAGTTCAGATACCCAACACCCTGGCAAGCATAATTATGCACAAGACACATCTCTCAATTGCAAAGATCTCTCTTGGCAATTATGGCTAATAGTCCCGAGAGGGTAATTGCACAATTAGAAGGGATGCAATATGTAAGCATATTCTATATCAACAGGTACTGTGCCATTTAAAAATCTGGATTATGTAAGATAACCAACAATGATACCCAATAAAAGTATACAATAAAACATGAAATCAGTTGTTTAGTTAAAGATGTTTTCAATCACTTGGTGAATATCTGAATTGATCATCAAGATTTTGCTGACCAAACAATGTCTGACTCAATTAATGCAACACTATACTCAATCCATGATCAGACTAGTCTTGATTGCATCATGGGTGGCATGAACAAGCAACTGTGGTAAATGATGCCCAAATACAAGATACCATCAGGGTCAATGAGTGCTGGCTTATTAGTCACATATCATGACTCTTCTATTTTTTTATTTTTTTTATTTTATTTTTTGGCAAACCAGTCATATCTACTGGTAACTTATCAATTCTCTCACTGTTAAGCACAGACTGATTTTCTATTGGCACTACACCTGCCATATTTCAGTTATAGTAATAAAAAATATACCAGGTGAAAGCTAGGTATGTTACAAATCTGCTGATATAAACTTTATTATAAATGGTAATGATAAAAAAGCCATCTGAAAGCACACAAGAATGCTTAACACTTTCACACTAGGTTTGCTGATGCAGTGCAAACACATGCTTGATTACATCAGTGACCAAACAACTGTGGTTCTGTATGGTTAGCGATTTCCCTGGCCTCTCATTATCATGTCACTGACATGTGCAAATAGTGATTCATATGCAAAAATACTTTAAAGGACAATAAATAATTTCCTGTTGATTCTATCAGCAGCAAGAAAATCATAAGTTCTAGCTGGAAACAAAACCTTTACAACTATGTATATATTTAAGGGCTCCAGCTTGTCGTTTTTGTGGAGATGGTCTAACAGGCACTCAAAAACACCCACTTTTGGTAAATCAGTGGTACCTGCTCTTAAGACCACCTGTCGTGAAGGACCACACTAATTTTTAAGACCACCCTTTCAAGACACTGGCCTTTAAATTCTTTGCTAGCTTACCTGCGGTGTAAGACCACCTGTCATATGTGACCACTTTTGTTTGGCATTAAGGGTGGTCTTAAATAGCAGGTACCACTGTACCCATCCTATAAGCTTAGGAGACTATGAGTCACCAAAACTTAAGATCAATTGAACCATATCTGAGAAATTCATGTTCAAAATATATATTAGGTGACATTGTGGCTACTCAGAAAGTGTGCGAACGATGGTTGAATTCCTGCTAATCTCCTTATTCAAAATATATATTACATGTATCATCTCCAAAGTATGTACTGTCAAAATACATATACTTTGTTGGGTCATAACTAACTGGAAAACAGCAGAGGCCCACGAAAAGTAGAACACCAAAAAGGGGGCCTGGCACCATTGTGAGCCTTTAATTTGAGGAATAACATGACCAAGAAATTAAACACAAAAACACGATGATTATAGACTCCACCATGATGTCTGGCATGGTACAAGAGTGAAAAATATATCTGGTCAAATGTATAGACATGAGCCTGACCAAGAAAAAAATTCCCTGAAAGTATCATATAAAGTACTCATTCGCAGTGAAAAACAACATTTGAGTGGGGGAAAAATGAAACTTTCTTCACAAGTTCAACCAGAAATCCAGGAATTTCTGTAAGTCTACGACACAAAATTCCCTGAAATCATGGAATTCCCTGAACAGGCTCATCCCTGAATGTACGTACATGTATATGCAAGTAGACTTTCAACAAGAGGGCTGTGTGAATGGCCATACTCAGCTGACCTATAGATTAATCACAGTTGTGGCTCTGTGAACTTGGGATAGCATCAAAGTCACCCATGTACTGAGTAAGTTGGACCTTTATGTAAGAACACTGACATGTGCAACATGAAGGTTCCAGTTCAAGTAGTTCTCAAGTTATAGTGAAGAGTCAACTCGTATATGTTGTACTGTGACCCCAGAAATAAGTCAGGGTCAATCATGTACTGTCTAAGCATGACCTACATAGAGAAACATTAACATGTGCAACATCAATGTCCTTACTTACAACAGATCTCAAGTTATCAAGTGAACAGTAAACTTCATGTCAGTGGTCCTGTGGCCATGGTAATCAGATCAAGGTCCAAAAATCACTGGAGCAACCACTTGAACAAAATAGGTAGACACTTATGAAAGGTAGATCCACACGAAGTTTGACACAAATTTGCCCAAAACTATTGAAGATATGACCATCACATGAAATTCCAATGTTAAACTTTCCAATTAAAACTTTTTTAAAGATTTTCAAAAAAAAAAAAAAAAAAAAAAAATCATAGAAAATCCAAAAATCACTGGAGCGTGATCATTTGAATGAACTTGGCAGAGACTCACCCAAGGTATATTGCCACCAAGTTTGAAGTCAATCTGACTGAGAGTTTCTTTGGATAAGTCCAACATGTAAACATGGTAAATAAGCATTAGAATGCCCAGTGACTTGCATAGTAATCAATAGGAAAGGTGCATTTACCAATAAATAATCGAATTGAAAAAAAGGTTAAAAATCAGGAATCTACAGCAGTGCCACCTAGTAGACAACTTTGTTTGACCCTTCCACAAGGAACATATGCTCAAAGTTTCAGCTTAATCTGAGTGACGGTTCTGGAAAAGAAGTTGAAGATAGCAAAAACACACAAAAAAATCTTCCAAAAAATATAATAAAATTGCAGTGCCACATGGTAACAAATTCAGAACCAGGAGTCCCTAGGAGTGTCCCTGCATGATATCATAGCAACCCAGCAAGCAGTTTTGGAGAAGATTTTTTTAAAGATTTGCCAAAAAAAAAACAAAAAACAAATCCCTCGAGCATGACCATTTGAACAAACTTGGTAGAGACCCACCCAAGGCACATGTATTACCACCAAGTTTACAGTTAATCTGCTTGATGGTTTAGGAAAAGAAGTCGAAAATGTGAATTAGCATTGAAATGCCCATTGACTTACAAATATGTTGTAATCAATAGGAAAGCTGCCTTTACTGATAGGTACGGGAATTGAAAAAATCGTTAAAAATCAGGAATCCACAGCAGTGCCACCTAGTGAACAACTTTGTTTGACCCTTCCACAAGGAACATATGCACAAAGTTTCAGCTTAATCTCAGTGATGATTATGGAGAAGAAGTCAAAAATAGCAAAAACCCATAAAAAAACCACACTTTTAAAAAAATTACAGCACTACCTGGTGAACAAATTAAGAACTAAGAGTCCCCAGGAATGTTCCTGTGTGATATGAAAGCAATTGGGTCATTGGTTTTACAGAAGATATGTTGCTCAACATAATGCGTTAAGTGGGTCACCCTCGATCTGAAATAATGTGTTTCTGTTATGTACGGACACGTGGCACAAGAAGTGACACAAGAAAAGCACCCGACTCTGGGTTTAGTGCTGTTAATATCGGAATGTACTCAGATATTTCTTAGATTTTTAGATCTTCTGTAAGTGATCCTGGATTTCATGTTGAACAAGTGGACTGTTTCCACATTATGTTGCAGAAGACTCCAGTTCTTTTCTATTTCATACCAAGCAATGGGAGAGGTAGGGTTGTACGTTGTGATCAGATTGATGTACTGCTGATGGGCAGAGGTGTTCCTTTAATGATATGTAAGTAAAGAGGCTCTGTCCATCGATGAAACGCGTGAAATTGCATTATCAATAAGTTTAAGAGGACAGCCACTTTTAATTAATCGTTCTTTTAAGATGCGTGATTTCTCCCAAAATTGTATTGTTGAGCATATTCGACGGATACAGATGGCTTGGCTGTAAGGGATGCCCGTTACGCAATGATGTGGATGGCAAGAATCATATCTTAAATAAGAGTTGCTGTCTGTGGGTTTTCTGTATACCGTGGTGCAGTTTTTAATTTAATGAAACCAGAACGTCCAGGAAATGTATTTCTTGATGTGAGTACTCATGCATGAATTTAATGTTTGGGTGGATTTGATTGATAAAAGCTAGGAATGTAAGGGATGGTTCAACATTTTCATCATTTTTGAATTAGTACTTACAGTACGCAAGGGGGGAGGGGGTTAAATGGGTCTGTACACTTTCACAGGATATGGAAAATGATGGTCAATATTTGGCCTGTTTTGTGCAATTTTGATATGATTTGGGGGGAAAATCATCATTTTAAAGTACTAATTTGGGGGGAGGGAGGGGGGTCATGAAATTTAGTACCCTAAGTACTAATTCAATAATGATGATAATGTTGAACTATCCCTAAGTAAGGTGGCTTCTCCATGGGACCACATCCGAAAAATGTCGTCAATAAAACGAAGCCAAAATTTTGGCTTGAGGGGGGTTAAACTTAAAATCCGTTCTTCCAAGTTCACCATGAGTATATTGGCATAATTGGGTGCCATTTTGGTTCCCATTGAAGTGCCTGAAATTTGTAAGTAAAGCTTGTCATTGAATCAGAAACAATTGGAAGTAAGAACAAGGTGTAGAAATTTTAGCAGAAGCCACATATGGGGATATTGCTGTAAGCGTTGGTTGAACGCTGTCCTCCCAGCCGATATTCCATTTTTATGAGGGATATTGGTGGAGATGAAGTTCCGTCTACAGTGGCCATGATGTCTCTTCTTTCAAAACGTATTTGAGATAGCTTGTATAAAAAGTCTGTAGTGTCTTGTAAGTAAGAGGGGATGAGTTTGACCAGCGGTTTGAGGTGTGCGTCCACATGAGCCGATATATTTTCTGTGGGGCCTGAGTATGGCTGAGACAATGGGACTTCATGGGTGGTTCTCGTTGTGAACCTTGGGAGTGTACGAGAGATGTCCGTGGATGCGTTGTGATTAGTGCTTTTTTATCCTGGTGGTTCAGGTGTCCTTGTGTTGCATGTTGCAAATAAAATCATTGATTTCATTGTTGAAAGAGGTAGTCAGGTCTTTGGGGCAGATTTTGTAGGTATTAGCATCAATGAGTTGACGTGAGCCTTCTTGGATGTATCCAGATTTGTCTAAGACAACAGTGGCACCCCTTTTGTCTACGGGACGGATAATGATATTCTTCTTGTAGCTTAACTGAACTAAATGTTCTGAGGCAGTTAATTTGATCTGAATGTGCGACAGGCTTCAGTGTTAACCAAATTTGGTACTGTGGTTTCAAGGGAGTCTATATATAAGTCTAGTTCACGGCACTGGTTCCTTCTGGGAGTGAAGGGGGAGTTCGACTTTCAAAGATGAGATGTTAAGATGAGGTGTCTTCCTGTGGGTTTGTAGGTGTGGTATGGGTGGGTTGTTTTATGCGCGAGAAGAAATGAATTAATTTTAATTTGCTGGTAAAACAATTGATTTCAATAAACACTTCTTGTTTGGTCGTGACTGTGGGGCTTGGACAGTATCCTAAGCCTTTGGATAAAAGCAAAATTTTGTTTGCGTTCAGAGGGTAAGAGGAGAAGTTAATGATGGACGAGGAGATGGTCTCCTGCCTCTGTTGTTGACGTTTCTTCTTCTGCCATTGTTTCCGTTTGATAAACCTCCTCCCCATTTCTTGGTTCTGCATGTCTTGAGACGGGTTTCTTCTAGAGCTTTTTGTTTGCTTAGCAGGTTCTTAATGTGGTCTAGTTCGTCGCCTGATGCGTTGGTGAGGAGTGAGTAGGCTTTCTGAATCTCTGTTTATTAAAATTCTTTGTGAGTGGACCAAAACTATATGAGGCAGTGCACTATCTTTTTCTACGTCTCATCAATTATGAGGTGACAGTCTAGCAGGAAGGCTGAATCGATATGAGGAGTCTGTGGCTCCAGATTAATTATAAGTCCTTTGAGAGTGGTTCCTTGATCTAAGCAATATTGTAGAAATCTGTGGTGGTGGGTAGCCCAGGCTGATCCTACAGCGAGACTCTGTAAAATTCTATATTTAGGTACGTTAGTGTAGCTGATGCATTGAGGTAGGTCTAAATTGGTGCCTGGTGTATCTGTGGTCTGCATATTGCTATATGCGGTGCTTGTGGTGGCTGTGGTTGGATCACTCCCTGAGCGTGAGCAACCTGGATTAGCTGTGGCTTTGGAAAAATCCTGAATGGCTGCGCCTGGGGCAGTTCTCTTCATATGAGTGACTCGTTTCGGGCAGGTTCCTAGCGTGTGGGACGTAGGGGTTGAGAGTGAAACCCGGGCAGTAATAAAAAATGAAGTGTCAAAATATCTAATATAAAGTGTACATGCTTAATGTTTGCTCCTGTGGGCTTTCCCCTAAATTAGTCCTCGCTACAAAGTTCTTGTGGACATTGCGTGGCTGAAGAAAAGTCCAACTCAAATGGTCTATTGCTAATATATGCGAGAAGCTCTTCCAGGTGGTGCTGTTCACAGTGACTAAGGGTTTGTGAGGCTGCGTTAAAATGTTCAAGACAATAGAAGTAGAAGACATCTTGTGTGATATTGGTCGCTTTCATGCTGTTGGTCAATTCTAGAAACTATTAAATGCAAAACAAGAGGACAGTCACTAGTGTGCAAAACTTGAACTGTTGAAGGAAAATGCATGTGGTCGTTGTTCAGTCACATTATCACCGATTGTTCAGGTAAACAGAAAAGTGACAGAGGTCGGTAGCATAGCATTCTAGATGTTTCAGATCCATCTCCCACATTCTTGGTGCGGAGTTGCCATCAATAGGATCATACGTGGATCCCTCGGAGGATGGAGGGGTCGAACTCAGATCAGCATATATTGATGCATTACAAAGAGGAGTTCAACCAACAAGTGGTGGGATGAAAACTTCAAGTTTGGATTGTAGGAATTGATACAGAGGTGCTGTTATCATGGATAATCAAATTGGAAAGCAAGAACAGACCAACAAACTCAAAGAGGAGACTTAAAAAATAAATAAAGGAAAGAAATAGAGAAAGTGAACCTATAGGGTTTTTACCCAGAGCATTACAGTCCTATAAAACATAAACCAGAAATAATGGCTGTGACTAGTAAGCTTTCTATTATAAAAGTATAGAAGAATAGGGGTGATTCTTAACATTTGCTAAATTTGGTTAAATCTGGAAATCCCACTACTTGTACACAGTCTAGATTATCTGGAGAAAACTCATATATATATATATATATATATATATATATACACCCAACAAAGACTTACCTTTATGCAGGCAAAAGCTTTCAAAACACATTCTATCAGACATTTTTTGGTAAGAACAGTGCCATCAGGTTCTGCAACAGTTTTACCACTGTGACTCCATGCAATTGCTGGTCTTAGGTATCGCCATTGTTTAGCTGGAGGCGACCTGTATATGAATACATGAAAACATAAACATAGAAATATCATTCAACACAGTCTTGAGGCATGATTGCAAACATTAACATGTAATATATATTCATATATACAAGCCATGGACTCCAAACTTGAACTATTAATTTACATGTATTGTGTACCATAAAAATTTACATGTGCCACTTCAATATTGCATCATAATAGTCACCATGTAAGGAAAATCATACCAACTTTACATGGGAAAAAGCATGGCTATTTTGCACCTATACAGCAATAAAGCCTCAGCCAAACAGAGTGGCCTCCCACACTTCTGATGAAGGGCCACCGAGGGCCAGAACATGTCAGGGGAGTCTGCTCACCATTTATTATTTCTACAAACTTGTCTTGGTGTTATTCACTCATTGAGTGATAGATTTCCTTGGTGTTGTTCTACACATTGAACTTAAATGTCATTAATTCTTAAATAAAAGTTTAAAGCTGATATACTTACAAAGTTTGTAGGAGCAGGGCTGCCAAAAATTTTTCAAAACATTTTCTATAAGAATCCTCACTGGTCAGATTTTTACCAAGCAGATAAAGATATGACTCAATAAACTCTTCAAACTTGTTCAGTATCATCAATTCACTTGGACTCTTATCAGTCAGATTGAGCTCACTACAAAAAAGCAACAAATCAAATCATGTAAGAAAATTGTCTTTTCCACTGAAAGTAGCATTAATTTAATGTACATAATTTATTATTATATGAACACAGCGATAGAAGCAAATTTTTAATTAGAGGACTCATGGTTCATACGCCTGTCTGGCAACAAATTTCTAGACTTTCTCAAGACTGTTCCAGACTGATTCGTCCAAAATTCCAAACTAACTTTGGGTAACATCAGCGCCAACACATAACAAAAATAACAGGTATCATTTAACTAAACTTTAAATTTATGTCCCAAATGGATTAAAATACCCAAGTCTGAGTACAAAATATGATTTTCCACACTTTTCAAGACACAAGTGTGAAATTCAAGACTTTTCAAGGCCTTGAAGGCATGACCTGAAATTCCAAACTTCTCCAAACTTTTCAAGGCTTGTATGAACCCTGGGACTGTGTGAACAACCTGTGCTCAGCTGACCTTCCACAAAATCAAAGCTGCAACTGCATAGAGTTTTAGCTTAGTGCACAACATTTAGAAGTATTTCAAAGTACGTGTACCCGAATTAAAAAAAAAATGGTTTGAAATCAGGAATCCACAGCATTGTTTCCTAGTGAACAACTATGTTAAACCCTTCCACAAGGAACACAAATCCATCAAGTTTCAGCTGAATCTGAAAGAGAGTTCTGTAGAAATCAAAAATAGCGAAACACAAAAAAATCATAAAAGAATAGAAAAAGGCAGTGCCACCTGGTGAACAAATTAGGAACTAGGAGTCCTCGTTCCTGTGTGATATCAAAGTATTTGGGTGAGTGGTTTCAGAGAAGAAGATTTTTTAAGATTTGCCCAATGAAAGAACAAAAAAAAAAATTCATGAAATATCCAAAAATCAGTGCAGCATGACCACTTGTACAAACTTAGTAGAGACCCACCCAGTGTATATTGCCACCAAGTTTGAAATGAATCTGGCTGGTGGTTTCAGAGAAATTGAATATGTGAATTAGCTTCAGAATACCCAAAGAAAAAAAAAAACATAAACAAGAGGACAGTGACAGTCATGTGCTCAGCTGACTTAGTTACCATTTCACCTTGGAAATGAGGCCAAGGTCACTGACCTATTCTGAATCTAACTTTCATAGAGCGCCATCCCCATGTGCAAGATCAAAGTCACGGTACAAATACTTCTCAGGTTATCATGCGACCATTAAAATACATGTTAGTGGCCCTGTGACCTTGACAATGAGGTCAAGGTCAACTAATATACAATCTCAATCTTCCCTAAATAGAGTACCACCAACAAGTTCAACATCAAGGTCCTACCTTTCACAGTCCTCAAGTTACGAAGTGAAAAGTAAAACTAGAACAGACTAATTTTCAAACAAAACTCAAATGTCTCCCGGTGGAACACTTACATCTCTGAATAAGCTACAGGTGATAAAAAATTACAAATGACCAAGTTTGCTTGAAAATTACAATCCTATTTTAGCTCTCACCTAGATACATTACTCTAGCAATTTTCATCAAGTTCTTCAAGACTTATTGCAGAGAAACCAATTTCACACAATTGACCCTGTGACTTTGAAAATTAGGTCAAGGTCACCCAAATACAATCCCAACCTTGGTCTTACCTTGATACATAATCCTACCAAGTTTCATCAAATTCCATCGCGTTCTTCATGACTTATCGAGCGGAAACCAATTTCACATGTGACCCTGTGACCTTGAGAATTCATTCAACGTCATCCAAATATGATCCCAACCTAGGTCTTGCCTAGATACATAATCCTACCAAGTTTTATCAAATTCCATCACGTTCTTCAAGACTTATCGAACGGAAATCAATTTCACATAAGTGACCCTGTGACCTTGAGAATTCGCTCACGGTCATCCAAATACAATCTCAACCTAGGTCTTGCCAAGATACATAATCCTACCAAGTTTCATCAAATTCCATCACGTTCTTCAAGACTTATCGAACGGAAATCAATTTCACATAAGTGACCCTGTGACCTTGAGAATTCGCTCAAGGTCATCCAAATACAATCCCAACCTAGGTCTTGCCAAGATACATAATCCTACCAAGTTTCATTAAATTCCATCGCGTTCTTCAAGACTTCTTGAACGGAAACCAATTTCACATAAGTGACCCTGTGACCTTGAGAATTCACTCAAGGTCATCCAAATATGATCCCTACCTAGGTCTTGCCAAGATACATAATCCTACCAAGTTTCATCAAATTCCATCCCGTTCTTCATGACTTATCGAACGGAAACCAATTTCACATAAGTGACCCTGTGACCTTGAAAATTAGGTCAAGGTCACCCAAATACAATCTCAACCTAGGTCTTGCCTAGATACATAATCCTACCAAGTTTCATCAAATTCTGTCAAGTCCTTCAAGACTTGTCGCACGGAAACCAAGTGTTGAAGAACCTGAACAACAACAACAAGCGGAAAAAACGGGCACTAAAACAATGTCCCCCGGCTTCCACATAATTCACGACAATTGGCTGAGTATATACAAGGATAAAGACTTTTGAAGATTTGGGCCAAAATGAAAAAAAAATCATTAAAAAATCAAAAAATTATTAGACTGTGACCATTTGTACAAACTTGGTAGATACCCACCCAAGAAAGGCCCCCACCAAGCTTGAAGTGAATCAAGTGATGGTTTCACAGAAGTCAAAAATTGTCAATTAGCATTGCAAACCCTAATGACTTTGCAATCCCCATTGACTTGCATGGTAATCAATAGGCATGTAAAATCAACAAGAAAAATTCCTCAAAAAAAGAAAAAAAAAATCTCTGGACCTTAAATAATTGAATCAACTTGGTAAAAACCCACCTGAGACACATCCCCACCAAGTTTGAAGTGAATCTGGTTAACGGTTTTCAGACGAGGTTGAAAATGTAAACTACCATTGCAATTCCCATTGACTTGCATTGTAAACAACAGGAATGTATGCATTGACCAACAAGTACCCGAATTGAAAAATTCGTTAAAAATCAGGGATCCTGAGCAACGCCACCTGGTAAACAACCTTGTGTGACCCTCCCACAAAGAACATGTCCACCAAGTTTCAGCACAATCTGAAAGATTGTTTTGGAGAAGAAGTCCAAAATAGCAAAAACGTACAGATATTAATAAAAAAAAAAAAAAAAAAAAAAGAAAAATTGCAGCACTACATGTTGAACAAATTAAGGTCTGGGGGTCCCCAGAAGTGTCTCTATACAATTTCAAAGTAATTGGCCACACAGTCCAAATGACCTTGACCTTTGACCTTAAGAGGTCACATGTAAATTTTAAAAAAGTGCAGTGTTACCATAGCTACAATTTGAGCCCAACATGATCAAAGTTGGATAATTGACCAAATTATGGCTAGAAGAAAGCCACCATCGAAAGAGGCCTTTGACCTTGAGATGACCTCTACCTGAAGTGAGCCTTGACCTCAAAAATGATATTTTTCCTAGAATTGACCTTTGACCTTGACATGACCTCTACCTTGCTATCATCGAACTCCTTTGCACTTGGACCCACATCTGCTATAGTATATAAATATACAAGATTTAAAACTTTAATTACCCCTCATTTGCATAGTTTTGAAAAGCATGACCTCTCATTATAAAAAGGCCAGACTTTATCTAAAGAAGTATAATTGTGCCAAGTTTGGAGTTTCTACATGTAATACTTTTCAAATGAAATGTCGGACAAATTTGCCTGTAAAGAAAGAAAGAGAGAGAGAGAGAGAGAGAGAGAGAGAGAGAGAGAGAGAGAGAGAGAGAGAGAGAGAGAGAGAGAGAGAGAGAGAGAGAGAGAGAGAAAGAGAGAAAGAGAGAGAGAAAGAAAGAAAGAAAGAAAGAAAGAAAGAAAGAAAGAAAGAAAGAAAGAAAGAAAGAAAGAAAGACAGAAAGAAAGAAAGGAGAATTCTTAGAAAAAACAGTATTTCTGTGTTGGCACACAGACATAGAAAGAAACAAAGAAAGAAAGAATGAAAGAAAGAAAGAAAGAATTCCTAGAAAAACAATATGTCTGTGTTGGCACACAGACATAAAAAAAAAACTAGGGATGGGGCACCTGTGGTTACTTAAAAGTTCTTCACATGGTAAATAAATTTACAGAACAAACATCATGCTATTTTGTTACGATTTAGATATACATGCCAATATGAAATGAATTACTTTAAGGCCACTAAAGGCAAAATATGACAATACCAAAATAAACCCGAAAGGTACCTTTTAAAAGTAAACGTTTCATAGTAAACATGGGCCTAGAATCTACCATCATAGTCCAACTAAGTCAGGGGTTTTGACCCCAATTCTCCATCACATCTCCTTATCTAACCAGTACAAGTACAACTGTATGTGAAACTCCATAGTATGTCAGTGTACCACATTTTTTTTTTTTTTTTTTTTTTTGGCATGCACATTTTGAAATACAGCATTCATAAGTATCCCCAACTAGAATGGGAAAGCATTCACCAAAATGATAAACAGGAATGTTTTCAAGAAAGGAAGACCCAAAACAGTAGAAACCCACACAAGTTCTAATGTGATGATCACTTGTCTTTGTACTAGTCATAGATGGGTTTTCAAAGAACTGGCCATGGTATGACAATGTTATTGTGCATGTGTGTAGAAGTTTGCATTTAACAAAAAAAAAGTCATTATAGCAAGGTGTATTTGGTTTTGGCTGATTGATAAACTGGCATTCACCCTTTCACGGAATGCAGTTGTAGTGACAACTTCAAATGGACTGCCCACATCAATACCATTACCAAAAAAGCCCATCAAAAACTCGGGTTTGTTAGGCGCAACACAAAGGGCATGCCAAGTGACATAAAAATTTTAGCATACAAGTCGCTGGTTCGACCACATCTGGAGTACTGTTCATCAGCGGGGACCCTTTCACCAAAACGGACTCCCAGAAAATTGAACAGGTTCAACATAGAGCAGCCAGATTTGTGACCAACGATTACCGCAGAACCAGCAGTGTGACTTATATGCAAAAAAAATAGGAAATGGGAACCCCTTTCCCAGCACCATCTCTCATCTAGACTCACAATGGTATATAAGATCATGCACGATGAAGTTGCAATACCCAAGAACCACCTTTTCCAGCTTAACCCTACCAGATCAACCCGAAGCAGTACTAACCTGAAACTCAAGCAATACCGTACCAACCCAGAGGAAATATTGACAAGTTTGCCTTTGCCCAACAAACTGTTGCAGAATGGAAATCTCTTAAACTGCCCATATAGTTAATACCCCTTCAACAGAAACATTTAAGCAGCATTTGAAAATATTTTCGGCTGAAAACCCTTTACGTTTCGATTAAATTTCATATCTCTCTCTCATCCGCGGGGAAAAGCCTACCACAGCCCATTGCCGGCTATATCATCAGATTCAGATAGCAAGAAAATTTTAAATGGCATAAAGAAGGAAACTTTGCTCTCATAAGACCCAAAATTCTGATTTAAAAAAAAAACATATATATACATAAATTTAGGCATGGCCACAAGCTCACAATCTTCCAAGTTTTATTAATGTGACCGATACATGTCAGCACAAAAGATAAGGTGACTCATCACAGAAAGTAATGGGACATACACACATAGTAGCACACCAAAATTTCGTAATTGGGTTCGTATCTTCAGCAGAAAACAAAATTTCTTATCCTGACCTCTCCTATAAATTAAAGCATCAGGTCTCCTGCTGTAACTTTTCATTTGTCAAAATGTGGGCTTGATTTGGTTGGCATCCATAATTCTGAATTGCTGTATTTACCCAGACACTTGGTGACTTGGCATTGGAATTTACATTCATGCATGCAACCGTTTTGTAGGCTTTTATCCGATATACTATTGATAGGACTTACAAGTTGCATCCTTGAGTGGCAACAAGAGACGCTTACGGAAGTACATAGCAGTATCAGTGCAATATGTTCAAAAATGTCCTTCAAGCCCAAATGCATACACACCTGAATTTTTTTATCACGTCTTTAGTACCGAATAATTGGATCTGACGAAAGTCTTCACGCTCATCACTGTTGGTTGCTGAATCTACAGTTTTTAAATAATTAAAATCAGAAAACCAATCTCCTTTCAAGCTACGGAGTCTTTCATCAGTACATAAGTCTTGCAAGTCTGTCTTCCACAGAGTTTTGCCCCCAGGCAACAGATCACCAGTGAAAGCGTCCTTGATCATGTCTTCCAAACTGTCGTAAAGTTCTGGCCCAGAATCTGGGGTATTGCTGTCCATCGCCATCGGGTGGTGTAACTGGACATCGCAGTATTCCGTAATAAACTTGTGTGCAGTGGTCCACCTTAGTGAATTAAACCTATTTGCCGCAAATACTAATTTTTTGTTTGAGGAATCTGAGAGAGAACTTGCAATAGACTCATCACTGAAGGTATGCTGTTTAAGTTTGGACTCAGAACTTATACTCCCTGTTGGTAATTCGTGCTGCTGTGAATCCGCCATATTGCTTCATGGTAAATGGTAAAATGCGGAAAAGTGGACCGGACTCGGACCATAGTCCTCGTGCGGTGATAATAATATTAATATTTATCATATGTGTGCATTGACACTCTGCGGTGCTGTCTGAGGTAAGTAAGTAAGTAAGTAAGTAAGAAAGTAAGTAAGTAAGTAAGTAAGTAAGTAAGTAAGTAAGTAAGTAAGCAAGTAAGTAAGCAAGTAAGTAAGTAAGTAAAAAGAAAATAATAAATAGTCGGAGGCAGCCATGGCATGGTAATTATGTTTTTGTGCCAACACAGACATATTGTTTTCATTTCATTTGAAAAGTATTACATGTAGAAACTCCAAACTTGGCACAATTATACTTCTACAGATGAAGTCTGGCCTTTTTATAATGAAAGGTGATGCTTTTCAAAATTATGCAAATGAGGGCTAATTAAAGTTTTAAATCTTCAATAGCTTATTTAGTATAGTAGATGCGGGTCCCAGTGTATAGGAGTTCGATGATAGCAAGGTTAAGATCATGTCAAGGTCAAAGGTCAATTCTAGGCAAAATATCATTTTTGAGGTCAAGGTTCACTTCAGTTAGAGGTCATTTCAAGGTCAAAGGTCATTTAAGGGTCAAAGGCCACTTTCGATGTTGCTTTGTTCTAGCCATAACTTGGTTAATTTTTTATCCAATTTTGACATGTTGGGCTGAAACTGTAGCTATTGTAACACTGAACATTTGTTGAAAGTCACATGTGACCTCTAAAGGTCAAAGGTCAAGGTCATTTGGACCTTTGAAAGTTTCATTCAGTCATAACTTGGCCAATTTCCAACCAATTCTAATCATGTTGGACTCAAATTGTAGGCATTGCAGCACTGCTTATTTTTTTTAGAACATGTAATCTCAAAAGGGCAAAGGTCACGGTCATTTGGCTCTTTGAAAGTTTCATCTTGCCATAACTTGGTGAGTTTTCATTCGATTTGGTTCATGTTTGGCTTAAATTGTGGGTATTGTAACACTGTGCAATTTTACATATGACCTGTATAGGTCAAAAGTCAAGGTCATTTGGACTTTTTAATTTGCGTTCAGCTATAAGCTTAATGTAATGTGAAGTACCAAAGGATAAAATTTGTAGCATTTAATATTTACAACTTTTGAAGGTACAACCAGTTTATGACAAAATTTTAGTTGCTGTTACATTGTATAAATATTCCACATTCGAAATTTTGTTTAGATCTGAAAATACTAGATCTGATATATTGAGTGTGTGTTGCAAAACTAATGGCGGGCCTGTTTAGTTTTGTTTGTCTTTTTTTTTTAAGTTTTAAATTTCTATCAAGTTTGTGA
>OZ026626.1:16402051-16434551 GCA_964020975.1 Hermodice carunculata | reverse complement strand
ATACTATAATAAATGTGGTTCCGAGTGTATATGAGTTTGATCATAGCAAGGTGAAGGTCATCTCAAATGTCAAGGTCATTTCAAGTTCAAAGGTCAATTTTAGGCCAAAATATCATTTTTGAGGTCAAGGTTCACTTCAGGTAGAGGTCAGCTCAAGCCAAAGGCCATTTCAAGATCAAAGGCCACTTTCGATTCTGGTTTTCTTCTAGCCATTACTCGTTCAATTTTTATCCAATTTTGATCATGCTGGGCTCAAATTGTAGCTATTGTAACACCACACATTTTTAAAATTTACATGGGACCTCTTAAGTTCAAAGGTCAAGGTCATTTGGACCTTTGGAAATTTCTCCTGCCATAACTCGGCCAATTTCCATCCAATTGTAATCATGTTGGACTCAAATTGTAGGTATTTCAACGCTGCACAATTTTATAAGAACATATGACCTAAAAAGGCCAAAGGTCAAGGCCATTTGGCCCTTTGAAAGTTTCATCTTGCCAAAACTTGCCAATTTTCAGACGATTTGGTTCATTTTGGGCTTAACTTGTGGATATTGTAACACTGTGCAATTTACATGTGACCTGTAAAGGTCAAAGGTCAAGGTCATTTGGACTTTGAAATTTGCATGCAGCCATAAGCTTTATGTCATGTGAAGTACCAAAGGATAAAAGTTGTAGCATCTTTTGAAGATAAACAGACAGATTTGCTTTGAAGCAAATCTTTTTTTCTAATTCTTTCTTTATTCTCTATTCTTTACCAGTGAATTTGTCCGACACCTTTCTCGGACAATATTATGCATAGAAACTCCAAACTTGGAATGATTGTACCTCCATACGAGAAGTTGGGCCTTTCGATACAGAAGAATGAAGATTTTTCAAATATTGCAAATAAGAGGCATTTGTAATTTTAAATTTTGAATATCTTCAAAAGTATAATAGATAGCGATGTCATTCCAACTTCTACTGAGGGATTATTGACCATTGCGCATCTAATAAATTTCAAACAAAAGTTGTAAAAATTAAATTATGCTAATTAGCAGCATTTGAAATTTAAAAACTTGAATATCTTCAAAACTATTAAAGATAGTGATGTCATTTCAATTTCTACTCGGGGATTGTTGAACCAAAGTTGTAGGATTTAATATATGCAAATTAGGTGGTTTAAACATATTTTATTTCAAAGAAACATGGATTAGGAAACAAGCTGTAAAGCTTTTATAATTCCTTCTCCATAACTATACAGCGTCACTTGATGAAACCGCAACATAATTAAGCAGGAAGTACAAATGTAGAAAACAAGGGAAGAAAGAAAAAGAAAAAACGAAAAAATTAGGTAAACATGCAACATGTAAATCTTGAATATAGCTTCAAAACTATTATAGATAAAGGTGCCATTCCTACTTCAATTTATGGGTTTGTGGTAAAGCCCTATCCAATGAACCATAAACCAAAGTTACAGGCTTTTAATTTACGCAAATTAGGCAAATACACAAAATCAAAATTTTGAGAAGCTTCAAAACTACTAGAAATACTAGTTCCAATAAAATTTTATTTTATAAAGTGGTGACATGGCCACATCCAATGAACCAAGAACCAAAGTTGTAGCCTTTTACTTTATAAAAAATAGGCTAATACACGGAAATTAGATTATGTTGAACAATTGCAAAGTGTAGCATTTCAAACTGTTCTCATTTTGAAGGCACCCAGACAGATTTGCTGTGTAGCAAATCTTCTTTTCTAGTTGTACTTGCAATGGCTCCAGTGGGGCGTTATGTGCAATAAAATATTTAGATTCTGATCCAATTCAAGAGTCTTGCGCACGCGTACCAACTCTGCACCTCGTAACGGTTATGAGTTCTCGAGAAAGAGGAGAAAGAGGAGGCCAACCTACTGTTGACACGGCGGGACAAAGAACATCAACAGATTGACATGCATGCTAGGCGGTGGACTGGTATGAAACAGCAGATTACTAATGAGCTTGTAAGTTACCATTGCCTGTGTTTCTTTATATTATTATGGTGCTAAATGCCTAGGCCTAGTATTTTTTCTACCGTTTCATTCAGAGCCGTTGCCCTATTTGTTCATTCAGAATGCCCGTCGTCCGTCCGTTTAACTTTTGTTCAGGTCAATCAATGGTGCGATCATATGTTGAAAGTGCCTACCAAATGTGGTGCCCACTTTTGAAAAAGCATATTGATGCAAATTATATGACACTTTTTAATGAGTGGCACTGTATGAATCATAAAAACAACTTAAAAATTAATCCAAGTGACAAAATTTCCATTCACTTCAAGTGGCCGGCAACCAGACAGTTTTAAGCCTATAGTATTATGACTCCTATGTGCCATGAACAGTTTCAAAACATCAAAGTTTAAGGTTGGGTGTGTGACACAAAAAAGGGGAAGTGAAGAACTGCAGGAACTTACAAAATCAGTCCTGAGGAGAACATGATTTTACCTTTGAAATACAGAACAAAAGTAAATAATTTCATTTATTCTATTTCTATGTATCTTTCCATGTACATGATGTAGCCAGTGTCTGTTCTTCTGGGGCTGTAATAATGATGGTAGATTTGTACACTTTACTTTTATTCAATGAATGCATCTGTACTGAGCTCTGTTATGATGTGATGTATATGATGAAAGCTATACCGCTTTAACTCAATAAATACACGTGAAAACAGAATTGTTTTCCTCTAAATTATATTTACATGCAAGATTTACTTGAATGCAATTAAACTGACAGGCATGGGTGAATGAAAATAAAGCGAACTTATGTGTACATGTATATAAGTGAATGAACTGATCAATATGAGTGAATGTAGGTGAACTAAAATATTATGTACCATAAATGAGCAGTTTCCTTTTCTTTCTCTTTACCTGGATTCATATTTTACATTTTATATAATGCAGTTGTCTCATGGTAGAGACTTGATACAAACCTCCGCAAGCAGTTTCAGTTTTAGGGTCGCTGATGGCGTCACAACCGGATATGACGACCTGTTTGGGGATTCCCTAATATGAATAGGCATGAGCGTGCTACTCCGAGAACCGTAAACATCTGCTAAATTGGATAATATCATCACAGAAAATTGTGTCCATGTTCATTTTCCGTGAACAGGGCCATGAAATAGGTTGTGTAGCAGGCCGAGCTATTTGTTTTTCACCCAATATTATAATAATCATCCATTCAATCTCAAACCTGTGGTGTAGCGCTGAGCCTGAAGCTGATGCCGAGTAGAAGTTATTGTTGTGAATGTTGGTGTGGCTGTCATTTTCCCTCACCACAGAAATGGTCACTTTCGTCACTTTGTTGTAACAGTATGCCTACAGCATTTTGTGTTGACATTGGTGTAGTTGTCTTTATTTTGTGGGAGTGAGTGTTTAAGTTCTTTTGTTTTCAAAGTTTCATTCTCTTGAATAGCTGACCTGTATAAAACGAATCTGTAACAGTTCGTCGCATTCAGCTTGGTTGTCAATCAACTCTGTCCCGGTGTCATACCGTAGCAAGTCGCGTGATCACCTAGTAGCTATATCACTTCGCTGTGTTACCACTTCGTCAATACATTAATTTGGTCGCATTCAGCGACAAAAATTATCTATTTTGTAGCATAACACAAGAAACATCTTGCTTATCGGAACAAATGGAAACTAAATGGAACTTCTTAACCTGGGATTTCTTTATATTTGTGTACATAAACTAATCAAAGACCCCCCCCCCCCCCAAAAAAAAAGGGTTGTACCTTTTTTCTACAAACCTTGGGCAGCAGGTCTTTCTTTCTTTCTTTCTTTCTTTCTTTCTTTCTTTCTTTCTTTCTTTCTTTCTTTCTTTCTTTCTTTCTTTCTTTCTTTCTTTCTTTCTTTCTTTCTTTCTTTCTTTCTTTCTTTCTTTCTTTCTTTCTTTCTTTCTTTCTTTCTTTCTTTCTTTCTTTCTTTCTTTCTTTCTTTCTTTCTTTCTTTCTTTCTTTCTTTCTTTCTTTCTTTCTTTCTTTCTTTCTTTCTTTCTTTCTTTCTTTCTTTACCAGCAAATTTGTCCGAAACTTTCCTTGGACACTATTATACATAGAAACTCCAAACATGACATGATTGTACCTCCATACAAGGAGTTTGACCGTGTTATACAGAGGAATGAAGATGTTTAAAATGATGCAAATTAGGGGCATTTGAAATTTTAAATTTCGAATATCTTCAACAGTATGATAGATAGAGATGTCATTCTAGCTTCTACTAGGGGGTTATTGACCAGTACACATCTGATGGACTTAAAACAAAAGTTGTAGCAATTTAAATTATGCTAATTAGCAGCATTGGACATTTTAATACTTGAATATCTTCAAAACTACCATAGATATACATGTCATTTTAACTTCTACTAGGGGGTTATTGACCATTGTGCATGTAATGAATCTAAAGCAAAAGATGTTACAATTTAAATTATGCTCAATAGCACCATTAAAAATTTTAATAATATTTCTGTTGTAGTTTTCACCTATTCTAACTTCCTACAAGGGGTTTGTTGACCATTGTGCATGTAATGAATCTAAAACAAAAGTTGTAGCAATTTAAATTATGCTAAATAGCCCCATTAGACATTTTAAATCTTAAATAATTTCAAAGCTATAATAGATAGAGATGCCATTCCAACTTCTACCCCTGTGTTATGGAATAGTTGTACATTGCAATACCAATAAGCTTTGAACACACACACACACACACACACACACACACACACACACACACACACACACACTTATTTGCTATGCAGCAAATTATCTTTCCTAGTTCTGTATTAGTTTTCCATATGTTTCAACTGGGTATATCATTAAAGTGTGATGCCTGGCCCACAAGGTTTATACCTTTTTCTACAAACCATTGGAAGTACGTAGAATATTCTTTTTCAAAAATTTCTGTATCAGTGTGTCACCTACATTGCGTGAGAATGCTTTTGTACTTTGATACCTGACTCACAAGGTTTGTACCTTTTTTCAACAAACCATGGGAAAGCAGGTATAGTTTTCCCTTATATTTCTGTATTAGTATTTCACCTAATTCACATGAGAATACACTCATATTTTAATACCTGGCTCACAAGGTTTTTATCATTTTTCTATAAACCATGGAGAGTAGGTAGAATCTGCGTTTTTATTTCTGTGTTAGTATTTCCCCTATTTCACCTGAGAATGCAATTGCAATTTTATACATGACTTACAAGGTTTGTATCTTTATTTCTTAAAACCACGAAAAGCGGGTAGAATTTTTCCCTATGTTCCTGTATAAGCATTTCACTTATTTCACATGGGAATACAATTGTGCTTTGATACCTGACTTACAACTTTTGTTGTTTTTTTTTTCTACAAACCATGGGAAACAGGCAGACTCTTCCCTTACATTTCTATATTAGTATTTCAGCTGAGATTACAATAGTACTTTGTTACTGGACTCGCAAAGTTTGTACCTTTTTTCCACAAGCCTTGGGAAGCAGGTATAGTCTTCCCTTATTTTTCTGCATTAGTATTTTCCCTATTTCACATGAGAATGCATTTGTATTTTGTTAAATGATTACGAGGTTTGTATTTTTTTTTCACAAACCATGAGAAGCAGGTATTATTTTCCCTTATGTTCCTGTGTTAGCATTTCAACTATTTCACCTTAGAATACAATCGTGCTTTGATGCCTGGGTGGTAAAGTTTTTAACTTTTTTTCTACAAACCCTGGGAAGCAGGTAGACTCTTCCCTTAAATTTCTGTATTAGTTTTTCATATATTTCAACTGAGTGTATAATTGAAGTTTGATACCTGACCCGCAAGGTTTGTATCTTTTTCTACAAACCATGGAAAACAGGTAGAATCTTCCCTCATAGTTCTGTTGCAGTTTTCACCTATTTCGCCTGAGTACATAGGTGTACTTTGATACCTGAGTCACAAGGTTTGTGTCTTTTCTACAAACCGTGGGAAGCAGATAGAATCTTCATTTTCATGTCTGTATTAGTATGTCACCTAATTTGCATGAGAATGCTATTATACTTTGATACCTGACTCTGACTCACAAAGTTTGTACCTTTTTTCAACAACCCATGGGAAACATGTATAGTGCTCCCTTATATTTCTGTATTAGTATTTCACCTAATTCACCTGAGAGTACACTTATATATTGATACCTGGCTCACAAGGTTTGTATTATTTTTCTGCAAACCATGGGAAGTAAATAGAATATTTGTCTTTCTTTCTGTAATAGTATTTCCCCAATTTCACATGAGAATGCATTTGCCCTTTGATACCTGACTCACAAGGTTTGTATCCTATTTTCTACAAACCATGGGAAGCGGGTAGGCCCTTCCCTATGTTTCTGTATAAGCATTTCACTTATTTCACATGAGAATACAATTGTGCTTTGATACCTGACTTACAGGGTTTGTACCTCTTTTTTTCCTACAAACCATGGGAAGCAGGTAGACTCTTCCCTTACATTTCTGTATAAGCATTTCACCTGAGATTACAATAGTACTTTGTTACCTGACTTACAAGGTTTGTATTTGTTTTCTACAAACAATGGGAAGCAGGTGGACTCTTCCCTTATATTTTTGTATTAGTATTTTACCTGAGATTACAATAGTACTTTGTTACCTGACTCACAAGGTTTCTACCTTTTTTCTACAAACCATTGAAAGCAGGTATAGTCTTCCCTTATACACGTATTTCTGCATTAGTGTTTTCCCTATTTCACATTTAAGAAAGTAATTGTACTTTGATATCTGACTCACAAGGTTTGTATCTCTTTCTGCAACCCATGGAAAGCCGGTACCGACTTCCCTGATATGTCTGTTTTAGTATTTCCTCCATTGCACATGAAAATGCAATTGTAGAAATGTACTTTGATATCTGACTCACAAAGTTTGTACCGTTTTTCAACAAACCATGGGAAACAGGTATTGTCATCCCTTATATTTTTGTATTAGTATTTCACCTAATTCACCTGAGAATACACTTATATTTTGATACCTGGCTCACAAGGTTTGTATTATTTTTTTTACAAACCATGGGTAGCAGGTAGAATCTTCTTTTTCAATTCTGTATAAGTATGTCACCTTCTTTGCATGAGAATGCTATTGTACTCTGATACCTGACTCTCAAGGTTTATACCTTTTTTCAACAAACCATGGGAAGCAGGTTTAGTCTTCCCTTATATTTCTGTATTAGTATTTCACCTAATGCACCTGACAATATAATTATATATTGATACCTGGCTCACAAGGCATGTATTATTTTTGTACAAGCCATGGGAAGTAGGTAAATCTTCCTTTTTATTTCTGTATTAGTATTTCCCCTATTTCACATGAGAATACAATTCTACTTTGACACCTGACTTACAAGATGGACACATAGTGAACAATGTTGCAGTCAACTTGCATGACCACATTTGCCAAATAGACTTACATTTGGAATCACAATGACTTTGTGATGGAATAATCGAGGGGGCACAATTGGCAATTTCCGTGTATTCAGCTGAATACACAACCCATGACACAATAACGCCTAATAATTTTGGTGCACATGTGGTTGTGTCAAAGAAAGATTAAATGGTTGAGAAAAAAGAATTCGACAACATTGTGTAAAACAATTGCTTGGCATGTATACCTTGTATGTGATTGTTAACCCCTGTGTGCCCATGCGCACAAATAGTGATACACAATGTAATGTGATAGTCTGGTATAAGGGCTTGCATTTGAAGGAAAGGTTATGGGCTTTGTTATTTCGTTGAGCCTGTTGTCTTTTGTTCCACCGTCTGATGTATTTCACACTCGGATTTTTTTTTTTTTTTGGGGGGGGGGTTGTTTTGTTTTTTTGCTTGGCATATATCACATAAATTGTCTAGTAGCTTTCTAACAGTTTGATCAGGCAAGACTATATCTTCTTTTTTCCCCCAAATTAATAATGCAAGGAGCTCGATTTCACATAATGTTATATTGACATGGAACTGATTGTACATTGTGATTGTGAAATGACGATGTTTCACAAAAGATATATGCTTGTTTTTTTGTTTTTTGTTTTTTTTTTTTGTTTTTTTTGTTTTTGTTTTTGTAAAATGTGTATGAAATTAATGACTTGTATATGATATAAAAGTCTACATGCTTCCTGCCGTTTGCAGGTACAAAGGTGCAAACTTTGGAGATCAGGTAACAAGGCACACTGTACTTTTCTGGGGAAATAGTTGAAATACAATGATAAAAGATCAGTCTAACCTCTTTACCTGCTTCGATGGTCTGTAGATAGTGTAGGAAAAAGATATAAACCATCTCAGTCAGGTATCAAAGTACAATTGTATTCTCGGATGAATTCTAAGTATGGATATAGAAAAAAAAGATACAGACATCATTATTCAAGTATCAAGGTGCAGTTGTATTCTCAGCTTACATAGGGGAAATATTAAAAACAAATTTATAAGAAAACAAGCTGCTTACTTCTATGGTGCGTGAAAAAAGATAGAAGCCTTGTCAGTAAGGAAGAAAAAAGATACAAACCTTATGAGTCGGGTATCCATATGTGATAGTGTTTTCATGTGAAAAAAGTGAAACAAATATAGAAAAATAAGAGACAACCATCCGATGAAACCTGTTTAGAGAGGCCACCCATAGGGCAGGCTTAAAGTGGTCACATAAGGCAGGTGGTCTCAATGGAGGTTCAATAACATGGAAAAGATAACTAAAGGGACTTTGGAAATATGGTCATAAAGCGCTTGTGGTCTTTCATTACAGTGGCCTCTCAAAATTGGTTTCACTGCACCTACTTCCCATGGTTGGTAGAAAAAAAGATTAACTATGATTTGTTTTAACCAGTTTTAACCCAATTTTACACATATCATACTTCTTTTTTCTCGTTAGTCATCAAAATTGAAAAACTAGTTAGACAAGTAGTTGTCTTCAATCACCCCCCAGCCACCCCCCCCCCCCATTGCTGAATTGAAGGAAACATTACACAATATAAACTTTATAAAATACACAATCGCATAACTATACTATTTCTATAATTCAGGTGTTGAACATATTTAATCTATACTGTACCAAGGTTTCCTTGAAGTAACCCAAATATCAGCAGTATGAAGAAAACCAGTTTCAACAGTCTTCCTTCTATGGTTGCAAGTGTTAAAACAATTTTACTTTACAAGCTTTAGACAATGTTCATTCATATTACTCTGATCTGGTTTTTAGAAAGGTGCAAACATGCTTCATGCATATCATACTTATATTTTTTGGAAATAATCAAAATGTCAACAATATGAGGACCAGTGCTTATTGCTTATCCTCTTCCTATTTGCTGAATTAATCAAAACATTGTACAATATATACTGTAAAATATTTGCAATGTATGACTACAAACTTTTATTTATTTAGGGGTTGAACATGCTGCATAAATGGCGCACTCGCAGTTTTAAGGGAATAACCAAAATATCAACAATGAGAGTATCACGGGGTTTCAAGAGTCCACCTTCTACTGCCCTAATTATCAAAACAGTTTCCATTTTAGTTTTTAGAAAATATTCATTCATATTATGATCTTTTTGGATCAGCAGGTAGGACGTGTTATGCTTATCATACTTGTATTTTATGGAAATGATGAACAATTCAAAAATAGGATCATTGGTTATCACCACTCGTCCTCCTATAGCTGAATTTATCAAAAGATTTTACAAAAGAGACTTTAAGCGATATACAATCGTCTCACTGAAACCCTTTTTATTTAGGTTTTGTTCATACTTCATGAACATACACTCAGTTTTTGGGGGGAAAATGACCAAAATATCTGCAATAGGAGGACCACTAGGTTTCAATAGTCAGGTTTCTATTGTTCCAGATATCAATACAATTTTACATTATAAATTTTAGACAAAATTCATTGATGTTTTTGTGCTTTGTTTTAAATAGGTTCTACCCCACTTTATGCATATCATACTTCTTTGTTTCTTTTTGTTTTTGGAAATGATCAAAATTTTAAAACACGGCTTACAAGTCGTTGTCTTCAATCCTCACCCTATTGGTGAATTCAAAAAAACATTACACAATATAAAAGTTATAAAACATGCAATCACTTAACTATTATATTTCATTTATTAAGGGGTTGAACATATTTCATATATATTGTACTAAGTTTTCCTTGACATGACCAAAATATCAGGAATACGAAGACCACAGGTTTCAACAGTCTTCCTCCTATGGCAACAAGGAAACGGAAATGACCAAAATATCAGCAGTAGGAGGACCACTGGGTTTCAAGAGTCTACCATCTACTGCTGTTATTTTCGAAAGAGTTTACATTATAATTTTTAGAAAATATTCATTCATATTATGAATTTTTTTGAACAGGTGGTAGCATGTGTCACTTATATTTTATGGACGTTTTAAACATTTCAACAACAGGAGGACCATCGGTCCTTGCCAATCGTCCTTGTATAGCTGAATATATCAAAACATTTTGCAAAAACACACTGTAAAAGATGCACAATCGTCTCACTAAAACGTTTTTTTATTCAGGTTTTGTGCAAGCTTCACGCATAGCGTACTCACAGTTTTTTTTTTTTTTTGGGGGGGGGGGGGGGATGACCAAAACATCTGCAAAACGAGGACCACTACGTTTTAGTAGTCAGGTTTCTATTGTTGCAGATATCAATTCAACTTTTAAACAAAATTCCTTCGTATTTATATCCTATTTATTAAATAGGTTGTACCCCACTTTACAGAGTTCATACTTTTTTTTTTTTTTTTTTTTTGCTTGGAAGTGATCAAAATTGAAAAACTAGGAGTACAAGTAGTTGTCTTCAATCATCCCCCTTTTGCTGAATTTAACAAAACTACAATATAAACTTTATAAAATACGCAATTGCCTAACTATAATATTTCATTTTTTCAGGTGTTGAAACAGTTTCATCTATATTGTACTAAGTTTTCATTGAAATGACTAAAATATCAGCAATACGAAGACCACTAGTTTCAACAGTCTTCCCCTATGCCTGCAAGTATAAAAACAAATCTAATTTACAAATTTTAGACAATGTTCATTTATATTACTATGATTTACTATGATTTGGTGGTTAGAAGCGTACTACCATGCTTCATGCATATCATACTGATATTTTGGGAGAATTACCAAAATGTCAACAACATGAAGACCAGTGCTTGCTGCCAATCGTCCGCCTCTTTCCTGTATTTATCAAAACATTTTACAATATATACTGTAAAAATATTTGAATTAGTATGACTAAAAGCTATTATTTATTCAGCAATTGAACATGCTTCATGAATTGCCTTACTCACAGTTTAATGGAAATGACCAAAATATCAGCAATATGAGGACCACTAGGTTTCAAGAGTCTACAATCTGTTGTTGTAATTATCAAAACAGTTTACATTATAATTTGTAGAAATTATTCATTCATGTTATGATTTTTTAGAAGCAGGTGGTAGCACATGTCACATGTATGTTTCATACTTTTATTTAGGAAATTATCAAAATGTCAACAAAATGAAGACCAGTACTTGTTGCCAATCATCCTACTGCAGCTGAATTTATAAAAACATTTTACAAATCTCACTATAAACGATACACCATAGTCTACCTGTAACCTTTTTAAATTCAGGTTATGTTCATACTTTATGCATAGCGTACTCCCAGTTTTTTTGGGAAAATGACCAAAATATCTGCAATAGGAGGACAACTAGGTTCTAGTAGTCAGGTTTTTATTGCTTCAGATATCAATACAATTTTACATCATAATTTTTAGGCCAAACTCATTCAAATTTCTATGCTTTGTTTTAAACAGGTTATACCCCACTTTACACATATCATACTTCTTCGTTTTTCTTTTCTTTCTTTTTTTTTGTTTGGAAGTGCTTTAAATTCGAAAACTAAGAGGACAAGTAATTGTCTTCAATCCTTCCCCTATTTCTGAATTTGAGTTAATATTACACAATATAATTTTTTATAAAATACGCAATCACGTAGCTATAATATTTTATTGATTCAGGTGTTGAATATATTTCATCTATATTTTACTAAGTTTTCCTTGAAATGACTAAAATATCAGCAATACGAAGACCATCAGTTTCAACAGTCTTCCTCCTATGGCAACAAGTATTAAAACAATTTTACTTTACAAATTTTAGACAATATTCCTCCATATTACTATGATTTGGTTTTAAGAAAGGTGCTACCATGCTTCTTGTATATCATACTTATATTTTTGGGAAATTATCAAAATATCAACAATATGAGGATCAGTGCTTGTTGCTTATCATCCTCCTATTTGCTACATTTATCATAACATTTTACAATATATACTGCCAAATATACTGCATAACTATAATATTTCCTTTATTCAGGTGTTGAACATGTTTCATCTATAGTGTACTAAGTTTTCCCTGAAATGACCACAATATCAGCAATACGAAGACCACTGGGTTCAATAGTTTTTCATCTATGGCTGCAAGTATTAAAACAATTTTACTTTACAAATTTTAAACAACATTCATTCATATTAGTATGATTTGGTGTTTATAAAGGTGCTACCATGCTCCATGTATATCATATTCATATTTGGGGAAATTATCAAATTATCAACAATATGAGGACCAGTTCTTGTTGCCAATCCTCCTCATATTGCTGAATTTATCAAAACATTGCACAATATATACTTTAAAATATTTGCATTAGTATGACTATCAACTTTTATTTGTTCAGGGGTTGAACATGCTTCATACAAATTGCACTCACCTTTTTATTGAAATGAGCAATATATCTGCAATAGGACGACCACAAGGTTTCAAGGGTCTACTTTCTACTGCTGTAATTATCAAAACAGGTTACATTACAATTTTTAGAAAATATTCATTCATATTATGATTTTTGGAAACAGGTGGTAGCACATTTCATGCTTATCATGACTAGATTTTATGGACGTTATAAATAATTCAACAATAGGAGGACCAGTGGCTATCGCAAATCGTCTGTCTGTAGCTGAATATATCAAAACATTTTACAAAACACGCTATAAACGATATGCAATCGTCTAACTGTAACGTTTTTTCATTCAGGTTCTGTTCATACTTCACGTATAGAGTAGTCACAGTTTTGTTTTTTTTTTGGGGGGGGGGGTGTAACCAGACTGGCTACTGTGACAGTGATTTGTCAGTGGTTCATAGATATTTGTCTTCTCGTTGTGTAATAAAGTCAACTCCAAGCATGAATAGTTGGGATGAAGAGTTGCATATTCAAGATGTGTACACAATCGTGCAGGGTCTCAGCTCTGGCAATCTCCTGGGTGCGGCCATATTTATACAAATATGCAAAGGAATATAAACTTAACCAGCCCATCTACATCAGTGAAATGTCCAGGTTTTGGGAACTTGTTTTGTAAAAAGTAGCTAGAGTAAGCAGTTTACTTAATGAGATAGTTCAAAAAGAAACACGAATTTACCAGCCACTTAAAGTGTAATAAAACTGATGCTGACGAAGTAAATAAGGTGTAATAAAATTGGTGCTGACGAAGTAAACAAGTTCATAGTTCTACAACAGTAACAGGTTGGGGTTTTTAGCTACCGTTTAAGGAGATTGTCAGTTACAATACTTTTAACATTGAAAGCAATTTCTTATTAATATTTCAAAATAAATTTGATGAAAATAAAAAAAAATGTTCTCAGCAGTGCCATATCATTACATGGATAAGCAAAATATCTGCAGTAGGAGGACCACTAGGTCTAGGTAGTCAGGTGTCTATTGTTGCAGATATCGATATAATTTTACATTGTAATTTTTAGACAAGATTCACTCATATTTTTATGATTTGTTTTAAACAAGTTCTACCCAACTTCATCCATATCATAGTTGTAACTATAATACAGAAACACATGATCCATATTCATTAATTCCAAACCCAACAATGACGGCAAAGAGATTTCAGACTTGCTAATACCAATATGAAGAAATAAATTTCACTCCTGACTTGAGACAGGCAGTCACCCATAAAAGGCAACTGGTGGTTTTAAACCGGTCCTCTCAACCTTAGAAATATTCATCATTAACTGCAGACACTAGTTCTTTTTCTAAAATGTATAGGCCTAACCACCCAAAACACAAATTTCATTTCTTCTGCCAAAAATAAAAAGAGACCTGTTAGGCCTATCACCTTTAAGGTCTCCTGACTTGCCAGTCAGCTAAGTTCAAAGTAAAAGAGTAAAGTAGGCCTACATCGTTTTTGTGATATTTATGAATCTGGAACATTATAAACACACCCTACCTCCACTATAACTATGAGTCGGAGAACAAAGCCCACAGCACAACATAGCCAATGAAGTAATTTTCAAATAGTGCAGAAACACATGATCCATATTCATTAATTCCAAACCCAACAATGAATATACAATGAATATAATATTTCATTTATTCAGGTGTTGAACATGTTTCATCTATAATGTACTAAATTTTCCTTGAAACGACCAAAATATCAGCAATATGAAGACCACTAGGTTCAGCAGACTTCCTTCTATGGCTGTAAGTATTAAAGCAATTTTACTTTACAAATTTTAGACAATATCAATATTCATTCATATTACTATGATTTGGTTTTTAAACAGATGCTACCACGCCACATGTATAAAATCCGTCTTTTTCTATGTGAATTGATAACAATTTCAACTATAGGGGGACCAGTAGTTGTCGTTAAGTCGTGTCCTATTGCTGAATTTATCAGAACATTGTACAGTATATTATGCAATCCCATAAATATGTAACTAATTTACTCAGATGTTGACGTGCTTAGAGCAGAGTGTATTTTTTATGGAAATGATCAAATTATCAGCAATAGTAGGGCCAATCTGATTTAGTAGTCATCCTTTTATTGCTGCAATTATCTAAACAATTGAGCATTTTAGTTTTTTAAATCACATTAATTTATATTGCTATGATTTGTTTTAAACAGGTTCTACCCCACTTCACTCATATCATATTTTTTCTTATCATACTTATATTTTATGGAAGTGATAAATAATTCAACAATAGGAGGACTAGTGGTTATCACCAATCGTCTTCCTGTAGCTCAATTTGTCAAAACATTTTACAAAACACACTTTAAATGATACACAATTGTCTAACTGTAACCATTTTTTTGCTGAGGTCCTATTCATACTTCATGCATAGCTTACAGTTTTTTGGAAAATGACAACAAAATTCGGCAATAGGAGGACCACTAGGTTGCAGCAGTTGGGTTTCTATTGCTGCAGCTATCAATTTAATTTACATTATAAGTTTTAGACCACTAGGTTCAATATTCTTTCATCTATGGCTGCAAGTATTAAAACAATTTTACTTTGCACATTTTAGACAACATTCATTCATATTACTATGATTTGGTGTTTAGAAAGGTGCTACCATGCTCCATGTATATCATATTCATATTTTGGAAAATTATGAAATTGCCAACAATATGAGGACCAGTTCTTGTTGCCAATCCTCCTCCTGTTGCTGAAATTATCAAAACATTGTACGATATAAACTATAAAATATTAGCATTAGTATGACTATAAACTTTTATTTGTTCAGGGGTTGAACATGCTTCATGCAAATCGCACTCACATTTTTATCGAAATGACCAATATATCTGCAATAGGACGACCACTATGTTTCAAGAGTTTACCTTATGCTGCTGTACACATCAAAACCATTTACATTAAAAGTTTAGAAAATTTTCATTCCTATTATGATTTTTTTGAAAACAGGTCGTAGCGTGTCATGCTTATCATACATATATTTTACGGAAAATTGGGGTTGGGGGTCTACTTGAGGAATACATGCAACTCTATAGAGTTACGTTATTGCTATTAGGCCTTTTTTGTTTGCATGAGTGGGCAATATGGATCAATGCTACAATCTGCGGGCAAGAAGGATCAGGCAAAACGGATCAATGATCCCTCTTGCCAGATCCGTTTTGCCCGAAGGTGGTAATCTAAAAACAACGTCATTGTGCACTTGGCAAATGACATCAAGCAGTGAAACAAAATGTGTCACAAGTCACTCAAATCCTACAAATGTTCTTCGACTTACAGCTGTTTCCACGCTATCAAATGTAGGTAAATATAGGTATTTTTGGGTGAAAAGCAAAAACTAGGCCTACTAGAAACCACAACAAAACTTGCATTTAATTGCAGGTTTTCCGGGACAGGGCGTTGGGCCAACTTTTAATTTTTAGAGCGTTCCACTTGTCTTACTATAAGGGCAGTGCTGATAGCGTGAAAGGTGATTACGTCAGGAACAAAATGGATGACCCTTCTTGCCTGCACGTCCCTTATTGGAAGTCCAACTCCTATTGGCTACTCTTTGGTTATGGGGGGGGGGGTGACAGAGCGTTGCGGCCCTAAAACGCACTGCTGTTCGTGCTTCCTATTGATTACTCCTTGGTTACGGGGTAACATCGATGATAGAAAAAATACGCAAACAAAATCACCCTGCAGGTAGGCATACAGCAGAAACCACAAGCGGTTCGAGGAGCATGGGTATATGTGATGTAATCGTTTCGCCAGTGGAGGATCGTACGGGATTTAGGAATGAACGAATCAAACAGTGCAGCAAACAAGGACTATGAAAACTAACAAAACAAATGTCTAATACACTGAACATTGTTTTTTTATGTCTTTTAATTTTATTGTGACCTTTAAGTACGGTTGTATAAAGTGTAGCAGCCTCTATAAAATATATCTGTTACATGTGCAAACACAGTTCTAAACAGAAGCAACAAATCTAAGTTCCCAAATCCCTTCGCACCTCCAAACTTTTGCTTGGAACTGATTGATGATTATTGCAACTAATACTGCACGTGCACCATTTCTGCGATGCTGATTGTGGCGTCTACCACACAAGCATGAATTATTTATGCTGGTGAAAATGGATTGTGGGCGTGGCGCACGTGCATAACAAAATCGACCCTCATTTCTTATATGTTAATATCACATGGCAGGCTATCCAAATATAATTGCCCAGTCCCTGGCTACAACAATGAAATGGGGCCATTATCGCCGCTGCCGCGTTAGAATTAGGGGTTATAGTCCTAGTGAATTTGTTTTCTGCGTCATAATTTGAAACAGTTTGAAGATACAAAAGTGATCAATAAATTTTGTACACAGCATTATTTAATTCAGCTAATTTGTTACACTTCTAACATTTAAATGTAAAATATTTTCAGAACGGTTTTATGGGTGCCATTTAAATTTAAATCTATATAGGCAATATGGACACATCCAATTAATAATGAGTGCATGAGGTAAACATGCAATTACCCAACTAAAACCCTCATTTGGTCTTTCTAAACCAGCCATCCTTATCAGCAGTGTTCAGTGTGGGGCTCTACTATTCCTATGAATCCCTTAATTGCCCCTGTGTCTTGCCAGTGGAACTACTTTCTCCATGTCCTGGCAATAAGTAATCCTGTTAAAGACGGCATAGATTTGACTATTTACCTTCAGTACAGGATATCCAGAAGATAAATGTACAATACTTTCAGTGTAACACTGCAGATCTCTACGACAAGATGATATTGACGGTAAAAGTATATTGCATTTGTTTATCATGTTGTAGCTGTCGGTGCTTTCCCCCTAACAAAGAAAAAAATACCTGTATAGTGAATGGTACAAAAATAGTTTTGAGTTTCCCCACAAATTTCATGAAATTTATCCATGGAAATTGATTTGGAGGGAAATCACTGATAGCATGATAAACATAAATAAACATTAATAAAAAACAAAAACCAAAAATAAAAAAACAAGCCCCCCCCCAAAAACAAAACAAAACAAAAAAACCCCTAAGATCTTCTGTTCAATGCTGTACAGGTCTACTCGGTTCATCGTGGGTAAGCTGACGACCTTGAGCTCATCAAAGACCTGTTGTTTAAATGTCCCATGACCATGAGAGAGAGTATTCCCCCATAGAATTATACGTCTTTTTCCTATGATTGTATAAATACATTTCCATTTCAGGATTTAAAAAAAAAAAGGAAAAGAAACAAATGCACAAAAATTCATTGAAAAGCGAAAAATTATCAATTCACCGCTTATTGATCAACTTAAGGTCGCAAGCGCCCTAGTTTGTCCTTATGCAATTCCAAAGATATTAGCCCAGCAGTTTCAGACAGAAAGATTCTACTGAACAATTTGTGAAAAAAATAATAAAAAATCTTAAAATTGTTGGAGCCCAACCCATTTGAATAACATGAGTAGAAAACTCGCATAGGGTCTCCGTCACGATTTAAGTGAATATTGTTGACAGTTTTGGTAAAAAAGGTCAAAAATGTCAATCACTATTGCAGTCCCCATTGACATGCATAGAAAGCAGGAAAATGCGTGCATTTCTACCAACTTTTAAGTGAATCTGGCAAATAAGTCAAAATGGAATTTCCATTGTAGTCCCCATTGACTTGCATAATAATCAATATGAATGCACGCATTAACCTGCATGTACAGAAATTGAAAAATGAAAACGTTAAAAATCCGGAATCCAGAGTAGCACTACTCAGCGATTAACCATCTTTTCACTACCACAAGTTATATAATTATCCACTGGGTTGCCCAATGTCTCGGTGACGGCTTTGGAGAAGTGGAAAAGAGCCTTAAGGGCGGGTATACTTTGTGACTCGCGTGTATAAATGTGTAATATCTAAGGTTATCATCTAATACTCTAAAAAGTATATATTTTGTGTAAGAACATATAACATCAAGTTTGATTCTGATAATGAATACAATATTTATTTCAAGAACGCTAATAATGAAATTAAATTTAATTTGAAATCCTTAAAATTTGCAAAAAATATAATATAGCACTTAAAAAATAAGATTTCGTTTACAGTTTCGAATGAGGGAAAACATAATGCCTTGTTAAACCGTACTTCAAAATTTGAAGTTGGGTCTGGTTCGAATTTTCTTGCTGTTTATTTCTTTAATACTTCAAAAGTTTTACTTTAATTTAAACATCCAGTATATTTTAAAATAAACCCTTTATCCAAAATTTTGAATCTGTTTTTTTTTTAGGAATGAACTGTTTCTCTGTAATTTTGAAGCAATAAGCCCAGCAGTTTTAGAGATGTTTGTTAAGATTGGGCCAAAAATAAAATTATAAAAATTCACAATAATTAAACAAATCACTGGATCATGACCATTTAATGAAACTTGGCGGAGACCCGCCTAAAGTAGATCTCAACCAAGTTTTAAGAGGACAAACGAGCAGTGTTAGAAATATTAGTCCTTGGAAACTGGAGTAAATTAATATTAAAAAAACAAACAAACACACAAAAAATATTTTTATCTGTTTTTATTGCGTGCCATTTACACCCTTAATATTAAACGCAGACCATTTCAAATCACCTTGACGATAATTGTCCATAACTTAAAACTGATGTTAGACAATTTCAACACATTTCATATACATTTTCACAAGAAATTCAGATGTAATCTGGTAAATTATCCGCACATTGTACCCCATGTATGATAATTTCGGCGCATTTCGTATATTTTTGTAGCAAGAAATTCAGATATATCAATAGTGTAACACTATATAATTTCCGAAAAAAAATGGTATCCCATGCAATGCCCGTGTCAAGCATTAGTACTTTTCTTTGAGCTTAAAGTTTTCATTCAATTACTTTCATATTATAACACACAACACCAACAAGCATCATGTCACATGGTATAGAATTTTGCAAGCATCACGTTGCACAACATAGTACCTATCAAAGAAATTAAGATATACAAAGGTAATATTCTTAAACTCTGACCCTGCAAACAGCAGCTTTACAGTAGTGTGACATGAAAGGTGGAAAGAGTAGCACGATATAAATTTTATACCATCGAGAGTTTTCCATAGGTGTCCATTTTTTCGAACTCATGGGAGGTTAAAAGATGAGCAGCCACCAGGCAATACAAAGAAATATGATGTGAACAACAAAACTTGACAAAACTATGACTTTGCTCATCGTATCGAAGTATATTCACCTGAAATTCAGTGAAGCATGAAGAGGTACAGGACAGACTCCATTGATGTGTAATGTCACTGATGGCACACTATCATTTCGTTCATTTATCCATTTCAGCTTTCAGAGAGTGACCAAGAACCAGGTTATGGACACAAGTCATCCACATCAGATCTTGCTGAAGCAAATGGCAGCTCACAAAATATTAAATGTCAAATAAAGTTACAAGAATGTGGTGAGGTGGCAGAAATAACCAACTCCTCTGAGCCAACAAACACTGACATATTCTATGCATGTATATAGGATACATAAAAGACTGGTTATATATCATCCACAAATGAGAATAAAAAAATGGTTGCAAGGTTTTAATAATGAAGACGTTTTAACAAAATGAACTGCCCATCAAAAGGCAAAATTCCAGCTGCCGCATGGCTGTCCAACAATTCAATGTAAATGTTACAGACCAAACGAAAGAAGTAATCAGTGTAACTTTCACAGCTGAATCCCTTGTAGAACAGTCATGACATTGGCACTAAAGTGAATAGATATATAATGTAGTGACTTAAAAGCAGAGTGGACAATTTTGTTCCGCCAACTTAACAAAATTAAACTTTGTATTAACACCCAACAACCAAATACTTCCCTAGTACTTCATACGTATAAAAAAAATCAACATAATGACAATTCTTTGTATTCTGATGCAAGGTTGAACAAAGGAAAAATAAAATACATATATATGAGATATATGCGTAATACACAATTGGACACCTGGATGACATACTTGCTGACGTTGACCATTGAGCAAAATACAAGTGACAGTTAACATTCGGGTAACCTAGCTGCACCCCAGTAGAATCGGTCAGCTAAATATGTTTGAATAAATCTCTATACAGCATAATTTGTTGGATGGTCATGAAAAAAACTTGAACTTGGACCTTTTGATTAAAGTTACCGCATTTGGGAGACATGGAAATGCGCCCTATACACAAAATGTGGAACAAAATTGATAGCTCAACAAAAGCGTACATTGTATTCACAGAGTAACTAACCACAAATATAGCCAAGGAACCATGTTAAGGAATTCTTTACAATGATGGGTTTGGATGGGGCTTTGATTTTCAGGACCCTCTTATTCGTAGCCAAACAATCATGAACCCACTTTGTATAGTACTAACGGCTTTGCGTGATTGTAACTGCAAACCTATTATGAAGAACATGCATGTGATATTTCTGTGAAGAACATAAATGGGACCTTTTTGCCACGTATGAGGCCAGTGCGTATGTGCAAACATTCTTCAGTTTGATTGCCCTGGTAAGACATTAATTCACATTGAAATAAATGAGTCTCAGCTTAATTTCTGGCCAAAGGAATGGATGTTTATACAACTGTTACCAAAGTATCACAATCTTGCATTTGTTTTAATTTATGGATCAAAAACTTTCCACAACACTGTATACTTTACACAGGTATTTCATTTTGTGGAGCAAAAACAAGTGACAGCTGTTGTATTTTACCAGGGCGCAGCCAGGCAACCTTACAAAGTATCTTTGCCACTTTTTAATAAACTTTGTCAAACTTCAAGACAAGTTGAAATACAAACCAAGACGTCCCATGGCTGATAATACCTTGATCATAATACATAGAGACAGAAGATGTTCTTCACCTGAAGTTTTATGCAACGTAAAATACACAAGTTAAATATACACCCTCAACCGCCAGTTAAATTGCCAATACTCATTACATTTTTAGAAGAATACCAAGAGTATATATCTATATGGTTATGCTTTGGCTCCTTTAGGAGTTGCTCAGAGCCATGTCTGGACATCAGGTGTTTCATATATATCATTTCATGTCCACATATTTAAGGTGGCTGTTTCCAGGGGCTGCTCATGGGTCAGCCATAGCATGACTGCTGACTTCTGGAAAGTCTCGCATCTAGGTTTTTGTTTTCACACACACACACACACACACACACACACACACACACACACATATATATATATATGATAGCGTCAATGTACAGATTTCATTTTATGTAAAACTCATCAGTGTTGCAAACTTTTAGCACAGATGACATTCTCGGTAAAGGGTCTGATTTGATGATTCAAAGGGACTCATTAGAAATATTTGACTGAGAGTCTTAAAATTTTAAATATTTATAGTTCACATGGCTACCCAAAAATGATTCTCTTCTTTTCTAAAAATTATACTGGTTCAACTTTTAATAGGTACATATTAACACGGAAACTCCTTCATGTTTGAGGTTCTCAAAAACATAAAATTGCAAAACTAAAAGAGCGTACCTAAGGTACATTCATATCTCCCAAAGCTGTTTTATTTCATGGTGATTGGTTGAAGAGTTTTTAGAGACATTAGTTCAAAATTTGGAAAGTCGTAGCAAAACTCTTCATGCTCTTTTGCGCTAAAAGTGTGTGACACTGACAAATTGTTTCTACGTATCTGAAATCCGCATATCGACATCAACAAAAAAATATAATATATTCATCTTTTAGAAATCAAAAACTTAGACGTGAGACCTCCGAGAAGTCAGCGGTCGTGCTATGGGCGACCCATGGGCCGCCCCTTGACACAGCCACCTTTAAATGCGTTTACCTGGAATTTCCATGTTCTACCACAACTGTGTCAATATGCTCACCATACCAGGAGACTTGTTACTAGAATAGAACCAGATTTTCGTCGGCTAATTTACAAACTGTATGCATTTTGCAACCAAGGCCACAGGTAGCTAAGTTTAGTTTCTCAGGCATGCACGAAAAAATCTTGTTGATGGAAGCTAGGGTACATAATTATATTTTTATTTCATGAAATCCTCAGCTTTCCATTACCTACTAATTAGTTTTATGCTCGTTTCGTTTTTTCAGTTCCTAATGAACAAAACTTAATTTCATTCAAGGCAAGCTGTCTCATGTGTTTGATAAACTACATATTTTGATACCGGCCTACAGCTTTATGTATTAGTGCACATTACAGATTCTGCAAAATGGGCACTTAGTCATTATACTAATTCAAATCCAAATTGTTTCAACAAATGCATAAAAACACATTATTTCACCACATTAATGCCCCTCCTCACTTCAAAAGATGAAACACCAATGACAGGATTTTAAACAAGACTGTGACAGTCTTGTCTTAGCTGAACTTGGATTAAAGTTGTCATGTGACCTTTCAAATAATATCATGGTCAAGTTTGTTTTGGACTACTGTTTGCAACATCAGTCATAACTGCTACTTTTCAGGAGACAGAATTTTTAACAATAGGAAACAACATCCACTATAAGTTATAGGCCAATATGTCAGTTTGACCTGTCAAGTTCACATAAGCTCAAACTCAAAAATACCAAAAGAAAACCAATTAAATACTTAAGTTAGTGTTTAATCCCATGAGCATACCCTTATAGAAATTCACGCTTGCCATTCGATCGCAGGATGGTTGCAGATTGCTTGCAAGTTTGTCGTAAGCCTGCTGCTATCCAGTACAAGCTTGCTATAAGTTTGCAGCCATGTACGCCCCTCGTGAATATGCTAAAGAATATAAAAATGAACAAAATATATGACACCCGTCCGCATGCATATCCCATCCTAATGTATGCACCTGGTTATACTGTATGTTCACTAATGTTTTTATTTATTTAAAATCAACATGCAATCGGGTTATATATGTATTGGACAATTTCACATAAACACCTATGCCCAACCCATCGTATGCTCCATGCCAATGCGGCATGCGAGACTATGACGGCTGGGTGTATACTAATGGGAATGCATTTATGAGATCGGGGTAAATATATGTAGCATCTGTGTATATGTAGGCATGCACATGCATTTACCATACATATACCTCCCTTAGTAAATGTCAGATTTTCTGTAGTGATAAAAACAGCAGATAAAAGACGGAGCTGAGTAATTATGTATACAGCTGTCATATTCGGCTGATGAATACACTCTACTTCATTATCAACTGATCCCTTTACCACAATGACGATCGACCTGGGGGTGGGAGAGAGAGAGAGAGAGAGAATGAGAGAGAGAGAGAGAGAGAGAGAGAGAGAGAGAGAGAGAGAGAGAGAGAGAGAGAGAGAGAGAGAGAGAGAGAGAGAGAGAGAGAGAGAGAGAGAGAGAGAGAGAGAGAGAGCAATTGTAGCACTGTAATTAGGTCAGGATTTGCTCAGTGTATGCTACCATCTTCTCGGTGGCAGATAACAAATACTGTGAGTTATCACAACAGTGTACTAGCGGTCTACACACAGGTACCACGCACAACGTTTGTGTGTGTGTGTGTGTGTGTGTGTGTGTGTGTGTGTGTGTGTGTGTGTGTGTGTGTGTGTGTGTGAGGATCACATACATCTAGGGTATTTATACCATATATTTAAATCCGCCTTATACAATGCAAATTTGTATTATACATTTAAAAAAATCCATAAAATAACGGAGAGTATAACATAAATCGAAACAAATACAAGAATCTCATAACACAAACAAATCAGAGTAAAGAACCATTACATCTATTCACAAGTGAATAGGGCACCATCAACCACATAAACATATTGGCTATGAGGTGCTTACAAACTGAAGATATCAGCTACTTCTTGGAAAGAAAAAACCTGAAAAATCCTTCTGTCCCTTGAATTTACCATATCTTGAAGGATACTGACTGACTGGAGGTTCTTAAAAAGGCCGAGAAAAAACTTTGTTTAAATTGCAGGAATGAAACTTATAGCAAATAAATCATTTGAGACCGAATAGGTTTTTGGTTTGCACTATTATATGTGTGTTGGGGGGGGGGGGGATTTTAATTTTTTTTTTTTTTATTGGAAGATGGGTCGGTTGGGTAGGGTTGGGTTGAAGTAAAATCAAAGACACAAAGCTTCACAGTATAACTGCACGTTTAAGGATATTCACAATTCTTTTGTTATCTCGGAGCTGGAATCTTCTTGGTCACAGTTAGGAATGTAAAATTGTTTTAGGCCCAAAGTTGATAAGTTTTGATTGGATAAAGAGGTTTAATTAATTCTTCAAGAAAGATTTAACGCATTCAGAATGAAAATTTGGGACCTTAAATACATCGTTGCCAAAGCCAACCTCATCGATAAATCAATGAAGGCGAAAAACATCAAGGCGAAATTAGATATGGTCCAATGAGAAATTGGCACAAAAATTATTTCTGGCGGATGCAAATGTATAAGAAAACTAGGAAAGATGATTTGCTGCATAGCAAATCAGTGTGTGTGTCTTCAAAGCACATTAGTATGGCAATGTACAACTATACCATAACACAGGAGTGGAAGTTGGAATGGCATCTCTATCTATTATAGCTTTGAAGTTATTCAAGATTGAAAATTTCAAATGCCCCTAATTTGCATAATTTTAAACATCTTCATTTCTGTGTATGAAATGGCCAAACTCCTTGTATGGAGGTACAATCATGCCAAGTTTGGAGTTTCTATGCATAGTAGTGTCCGAGAAAAGTGTCGGACAAATTTGCTGGTAAAGAAGACAGAAAAAAAAAAGAAAGAAAGAAAGAAACTGGAAAAGAAGATTTTTTTTAATCTGTCTATGTGTCTTCAAAGGTTGTAAATATTATATGCTACAACTTTTGTCCTTTGGTACTTCACATTCCATTAAGCTTATGGCTGCATGCAAATTTCAAAGTCCAAATGACCTTGACCTTTGACCTTTACAGGTCATACGTAAATTGCACAGTGTTACAATACCCACAATTTGAGCCGGACATGAACCAAATCGGAGTAAAATTGAACAAGTTATGGCAAGATGAAACTTTCAAAGGGTCAAGTGACCTTGACCTTTGCCTTTTTGAGGTTACATGTTCTTATAAAAATGTCCAGTGTAGCAATACCTACAATTTGAGTCTAACATGATGAAAACTGGATGGAGATTGGCCACGTTATGATTGGATGAAACTTTCAAAGATCCAAATGACCTTGACCTTTGAACTTTAGAGGTCACATGTACATTTAAAAAATGTGCAAGGTTACAATAGCTACAATTTGAGCCCAACATGATGAAAATTGGATAAAAATTGACCAAGTTATGGCCAGAAGAAAGCCTGCACCGAAAGTGGCCTTTGACCTTGAAATGACCTTTGACCTTCAGATGACCTCTACCTGAAGTGAACCTTGACCTCAAAAATGACATTTTGGCTTAAAATTGACCTTTGACCTTGACATGACCTTTGACCTTGACATGACCTTGACATTTGAGATGACCTTTACCTTGCTATGATCGAACTCCTATACACTCGGAAACACATCTACTATAGTATATAAGATCTTGAAGATTTAAAACTTTAATTAGCCCTCATTTGCATAATTTTGAAAAGCTTGACCTCTCATTATAAAAAGGCCAGACTTTATCCATAGAAGTATAATTGTGCCAAGTTTGGAGTTTCTACATATAATACTTTTCAAATGAAATGTCGGACAAATTTGCCGGTAAAGAAAGAAAGAAAGAAAGAAAGAAAGAAAGAAAGAAAGCAAGCAAGCAAGCAAGCAAGCAAGCAAGCAAGCAAGAAGAAAGAAAGAAAGAAAGAAAGAAAGAAAGAAAGAAAGAAAGAAAGAAAGAAAGAAAGAAAGAAAGAAAGAAAGAAAGAAAGAAAGAAAGAAAGAAAGAAAGAAAGAAAGATAGAAAGAAAGAAAGAAGCAAGAAAGAAAGAAAGAAAGAAAGAAAGAAAGAAAGAATTCCTAGAAAAACAGAAAAGTGTGTGCTGACACACACACTTTAATTTCGGCGAAGATTAGTTAGAAGTTCCACGTCATTCACGCTCATAGGCACTAAGACCTTTTGAGCGGGGGGGGGTGTGTTTTGTTTTCTCTAGGAATAGCAGGTAGCAGGTTGTCCTTGGTCTAGGCACACCGCCTTTCCGTCATGCATGCTGGAAAAGTGAACAGTGTATTTCAGTTATTTCTGACGAAGGCGGTTTGCCTCGATTGATGCGATAATTGATTGACAAAACAAAATTTCAGATTTCTCCGTTCGCTGACATATAATAAAATAAACAGAGTTGTTTTATTTTTTTTTTTATTTATTTATTTTTTTTTATATTTTTTTTTTATTTTTTTTTTATTTATTTATTTATTTTTTTTTTTTGCTTTCGCGCAGCTCAGGAACAAAAGAAACACTATGGTCTAAAGCCTACAGGTATTAGGCCTAACATCCAGCGGTACAGTTGGCTGGCCATTTTGCAGACACTTGTTGAACCATCGCAGAAATTTTGATTAAAATGATTAGCACTTTTCGCCCAAAATTGTGTTCAACATCATTGATCATTCGGCTGTACTTGTCTTCGAGTATTATACTTGTTGACGCAGTTTGATTTGGGAGAAACTAAAGATCCAGGAAATTGACATTCGCAGAGTGGAATTCGACAATGTGTCCGTCACCTTACCTCAGCTAGACAGAATGATTAATAGCTCATGAATGCAATGTAAAGACATTGAACAAAGGTTGTTGACAAGTATCTTCTTAGCGCCAATGCGACGAAGGATTATTTTTCCAAGAATAAAATATTAACTATCTTTAAAAGTATATAATTGAAAAAGAGAAAGGAAACGAATGAGAGATGCTGCTTTCGTTTGCGAGAAAAAAAATAAAAATAAAAAAAAAAAACATTCATGCAATCAGAGCGGCCGCGTTACACACACATCATGGCGTCGCTGTCCAGTCAAAACCTTGTATCTCAATGAAATGGGTTTCCATGAGGATAGATTCTTTTATGTCATATCTGTCTTGCGACAAAACCTCGGAACTGAGAACCAATAATTTTGGCTTCCAATGATAATGATCAAAACCTCTTAACTCAAGTGGCCAGATATCTGTCAAAACTACAACTTGCATCTCACCTCGTATCCTGATTGGGCAGTAGAGTTGTCCTGAAAAAAACTCGTATCTTAACAGCATTCATTTTTTATCTGGAAAACAAGCAGCAGTTACGCGATTCAGGGCCTTTGTGATTAAAAACCTTCTGCAAGGTAAGTCCTTGACATTATTTCTAGTTTTTGCTCGATTTAAAGTACAATCTACCCGATTACAATCATTAATGCGGCAATACAGGCTTCAGATCAGTCTCAGGCATGTATAATTAGTAGGCATACAATAAGTTGGGATTGAGTTTCACAAATAATAAGGGGAATAAATTATAGTATGATCTCCACATTCCTGATTCTACCTGGTCGCAGTTTGCCTTTAGCTGAATAGTAAATTTCTTAATAAACATGAATTAAATTAAATTTTGATAAAAGCATTCCACGTGCTACCCACCATATGAGATACGAGGTTTTGTAACTTATTGTAATATTCTATTCTCTAGGCCTACACAAGCTGCACTATGAAAAAGAAAAGTACTGAAGTTATGCCAACTTATGCTACAAGGGGACAACTGCTACTGCAGCTGTCATTGCAGCGAAGGGCTTCCCATGAAGAAGGCCAGCCTGAAATACAAGTCAATGAACCAACGCAGAATTGTGATCAACATTCCTTTGAGATGGATCACTTTTCACCGCCCAAATCTGATAATTAACTTGAAAGTGATGATGATGGTGAAATATGTTCGGGTTTTCCACGATTCTGTAGCAGGACAACTCCACTCAGAACTTAATTGCCTCCTGAATTAATGGTTGAACCGGATGTCTCGTCTGCAGAGAAGAGCAGTCACTCTGATAGCCTATACGAGCTATCAGAAGATGCATCTGGAGGAAGCTCTGTCTACAATACTTTTGAAGATACAAGACCTTTTACACTTTTCCATTCAAGGCAGTTGCCTACGACTGGTAGAAGAAATTAAAAACAATTCTAGTGTTCCCTCTATTAGATATACCAGTGCTTATTTAGTGTCATAAGCCAATTTTAGATTTTAAAACGGATTTAAGGAGGTTTTTCCAATTTAAGAGAAACTATGTTCAATTGATTAGAATGGCACTATTAATACATAGTTCGTTGACTTAGACAAGCTCCTTTATTGCGTTATGTTTTTCTTTTTTTGCAAAATATGCTTGAAACAACAGCTCTTTACACTGAAATATTTGAATGTATACAAATAAAAATCAATAGATAGATAGATATAGATAGATAGATAGATAGATAGATACGTAGATGGATAGATAGGTAGATAGATAGAAAGATAGACAGACAGACAGACAGACAGACCGACAGACAGATAGATAGATAGATAGATAGATAGATAGATAGATAGATAGATAGATAGATAGATAGATAGATAGATAGATAGATAGATAGATAGATAGATAGATAGATAGATAGATAGATAGATAGATAGATAGATAGATAGATAGATAGATAGATAGATAGATAGATAGATAGATAGATAGATAGATAGATAGATAGATAGATAGATAGATAGATACTGGCTGGAAAACAGTGCTGTGAAAATCATGCCACATTGAAATTTTCACTAGTTTTTTAGGTTGGTCTGATGCCTATTCTTGTTATGTCATTTGTCCGTCCGTTGGCATTCATTTTTAGTTTATAGCTTAACTTAATATCTAAGGGATGATGTATAAACAAAACCATTCCAAAACTTCAATAAACTGTCGCACAGAGGGGGGAGTGGTGAAGCTTTAATTCCCACACCCAAATCGTTTAGAATTGCCTTTTATAAGCTTTCTACAGTTACTATTATTCTTAAATTTAATGACGGTATATTGCCATTAGTAAAATATGCATACTTGTATCCATGGGTTCTTTTTTTTTTTTTTCGTTTCAGTACTTGGTTTAAAGAGGGGTCCAATGGCAACTGGGTTTTTGTAACCATATTCCAGGAAAATGGTGATTTTAAACTGGGGAAGGTAGAAGAGGGAATAATCTAAGTCCATTGGTGAATTGACGTTTTGAAATAGCCTAATATGTACATGATCCCTAGGGTTTATCGGTTTTGTCTAATGTTAGTCTGTGCGAATATTGCTAGACAGTGTACCATAAAGCATTCTGACACCACTGCAATTTTCTATTGTACTTGTCAGTGGCACATTTGATTTTCGAATTTATGCTTCTCTTCTCTGGTCTTGTCTCGTCTCTTCTCCTCTCCTCTTCCTTCCCATCCCATCCCATCTCCTCTCCTCCCTTTTCTTCTCTCCTATCTCCCTTCCTTCCTTCCTTCCGTCCGTCTTTCCTCCCTTCCTTAATCCTTTCTTTCTTTCTTTCTTTCTTTCTTTCTTTCTTTCTTTCTTTCTTTCTTTCTTTCTTTCTTTCTTTCTTTCTCTTTCTTTCTTTCTTTCTTTCTTTCTTTCTTTCTTTCTTTCTTTCTTTCTTTCTGTTGTGATTCCAGATTAGGTAATCATACAATGATATCGAACATTTCCTTCTGGTAGGCCGACGAGTGCATCGACGACAGCAGGTGAGACGCAAAGCAAAATAATGATAACTATCAAGCAAAACCTAGTCTTGGCTCCATTGCAGTTCAGGTTTGGATTAATATTTCCCTTAGAAACTGCTGATAATACAGAGTTCAATATGAGGCTGCATACGTTTGTCAAAAGGTAACATGATAATGAACCGTTCAAGTATTTATTGTGAATCAATAGCCAGTAACTTATTCCTTGACAAAAAATATCTAGAGAAATCATTATTAAAAGACCATTTTCTAATTCGACAGCAAAATCAAGCAATACTTGGAAAATATAACTAACTATGGAGCTTCAGGAATACGTTTTACAAGCCTTTGTTAAAAAGAATGTTGACGATGGAATAACTCCGAGATTTTAGGTTTAGGATCATCTTTGTTCCACCCGACACGTTTTATAGGATCACATTAGACAAGTATGGAGAAAAAGAAGTTGCGTTGGTGTTAGTGCCATTATGTCCTATTATATCGCTCACAATGCCAGCCATGAGAAATTTATCTATAAAATACCGACACAGTTTCCTCTCATGTCTTAGATCTGTCAGGCTAGACAATATTAACAAGACTCAATGTCTGATTTTTGTATACACGGTGCTGGGGGCTACCGAAAGGTTAAGGCCACTATGTGTAGGTGCCCTGATAATAAAAGAAACAACTGGAAGGATTACATGATGCACATAAAAACATAAATAAACCCACATTAGATCATAAACGCAAATGGTGATCACGACATTTAATTATGAATCACAGAAAACGCACATCTAATCTGCATGAAACTGTTTTGTCCTGCCATTAAAAAGATAAGTTAAAAAAAAAAAAGAAAAAAGCAAAACAAATACCCCCGCCGCCCCCCCCCCCCCCCCCCCAAAAAAAAAACTATGACCCTTTGCATCTTTGACCATTTCCATAAAGACAAGTTCAGTCATGGCGCTCTGAAATTGATAAAGTCTTGTTGTTGTAATTATTATTATTATTATTTTTATTATTATTATTATCATCATCATCATCATCATCATCATCATCATCATCATCATTGTTGTATTTAGTAAAGTTCCTTAGGGTCGACCACAGACTACCTTCATGGCAAAACTAGTTTATGAACAAAGAAATAAAGTTTTGTTTATTTAATTACATTGTTTCCCCCATTAATTGCGTAAACCCATTAGTGTGTGATTTTCGTGTAACCTGCTTTTAATTTCAAAGATACATTAAAATTTGAATTACCTTCCTTTTACCTTGTAGTAATCCGCCCTCGCCATTCCATATTGTCATTAATTTATTTTATTGATGGAGGAACATATGATCCTCAATACACTGCAATAAAAATATTGGCGCAAAGCCCTACCATTTAGCGGAAAAACACAGCGCCGTACCCAGGATTTTATTTGGGGGTGGGGTTGGGGTGCATATGAGGTAAAAGTGGGACCTGCAAGGGATTTTGACGACCGAGCGGGGGGGGGGGGTAGGGGGTGGTAGGGGGTTTTGCGCTCCTCACAGGGTTCAGAGCTTTTGCCAAAAAGTGATGTGTTTTAGTGGTTTGTGGTGTATTCTGAGACAAGAAAAGTGATATTTAAGCAATACCGAATACTTCTTACATATTTCACATTTATTCATAAAAACAGCTTTTATAAGCAGATGTTGATTCATTTGTACTGAACATAAAATGCTATGTTGTGTTATATCACAACATCTAAGGCAACTATGTCAGTAATGCATGGGTCCTGGTTGGGTCATTCGGCAAAGCAGGATATTTTATGTTTTGATTAGCGCTATAGTTTCATCCAAGCAGAAACTAAGATACTTTAGAACTTGCTCTTGTGGTCAGTCGGAAATTCTAACTTCTCTTCGATGCATCTATGTGATATCACCAAGTGGTTTTGATTGTGAAGAATTGGTACTACATGTATTTTGATAAATGTTTTGTAACATCCTCTAATTATTTGTTGTGTTCTTGTTGGTTTGGAACATGTAGAATAAACATTTCTCAGTATGTAAAAGTTGCCAATTATTAACTTTGTAATGAAAGTCCGCCCTGAACATACACTTTGTAATTTTATTGGGTAAAAGATGTGAGGGTAGGACTTTCTAATTTTTGTTGTGTAGAAGAGCAGTGTG